>UXSR01006036.1:859-14166 GCA_900604375.1 Mesocestoides corti | reverse complement strand
CACGACTGAGGAGCAGTATATAATGAGCGGCGTGGCCAGCGCGGTGGACTCGGATGGAAGGCGCCTGACGCGTGGCTCTGCCTTCTGATTGGTCAATAAAGCCTGTTCTGTTGTACCAGTCTTTTACCTATTAGGGCTCGGGTATTCTACAGTCCTTGTAAATAAGACGGAGCCATGTTGGATCCAAGTGAACACATCCAATCCTCTGTATGTGTCGGAATAAATGGCCCACAATGAAGGTCGGCAGCTAACCAATGTCGAGGACGGATGTAAAATCAGAACGGAGGACTCAGCCGGTTCAAGCTTAGATATGTCAACAATGCCTTCTCTGCTTTACCCACCTTCTTTATACAAGGGCCATTACCAAAATTGGTCAATGCTGCCGTCACAGCGTACCTCGATACAGTTTACCTTTCTTCCTAACTTACGCATTCCAACCCATCAACCTGAACTCCATTTCATAGCACCCAGTCTCCATTAAATTTATTCAAAATGTGTGAATTTTCTCGATCTGAAATGAAAAAATATACACAAGATTTCTTAATAATTGTCCAACTTTTCAAAGTTTATTTTGTAATTTCCATCCTTCTAAATTTTTGGCAACTCCTGATACCTCTACCTACAAATTGGATGAAGACCAGAATAATTATTTGCTGTGTGCGACAAAAACATATCGGTGACCTTCTTAAAATAGAAACACAAAAAATATCATAATTTACGTCTACAGTACCCCTCCAAAGAATATCATTTGTGTATTTTTTTTAGTTACGTTCATTCTACTCCGATTAAAACCGTTAGTTTTCTTGGTCATAACTTTAATTATGTTCCATTTATTTAAGAACATCGTAAAACTATGTGTCGGCTGCTGCCCTAGGTCCGATGTCTTTTATCTACAAATGCTGAAAACAGGCGGATCGGAATTTAAACGGGCGTGTCTCCTTTAAATAATCTTACCCAATAAACAGCTTAAAGATAATCCAGTACTTATTACATCTGAGTAAACAAATTATTTGAAGTCCAGTAAAATTTTTAAATCACCTTAAATGATTTAGGCTTTCATTACTGCTAACATCCATGCGTTTATGTCGATGTTTTTTGCAGATGCAGTCTGAAGCATTGAGATGTTACGATTATATCAACTTATATAAATGTAGCAAAATGTATTAGTTTACTGCTTCGAACTTTGTCGACACATGTCTGAACAACTTGATAACTAATTGTTAGCCATGATGACAACCAAATTTTGCTTCAAGGAAGACAAGCATTTCGACATCTAACGGTTAAATTTACGATTCGAAGTCCTTAAAAAGTGCTTTGGCGTTAAAAACATCTCTGCGAATTTAAAAACCATTGCATAGATTCATTCGGTATAAAACTTTGGACTTATTGTATGATTTGGCTGAATTTTCTAACCAATGCGGTTGCCGCTAAACAGTGTTAAGTCTCGTCTGTCATTAACCGAAGTCATTGGTAAAATTGAAAATTTTGGTCTCATTTCCTATGCACATTATTATGTCTCCATGCTTTATCCATCTATACTTAATGAAATAATTGCCTTTGGAAGTCATCATAATACTACTATGCCCGGCTAACACATCAGCATGCTTTTCCGTTTTGTAATTTACGGTACGGATAAATTCCGACAAGTTCGCTTCTAGAAATCACAATGCAACCAGCTCCGTACGTGGTCAGTTTCCACATTTTGTTAGATTATGTAAAATATTTGTATTTATTTACAGGAACTCTTTCGATGAGTGGTTGGCACACACTTCTGACTAAAAATACAAAGTTGGCCAAAGCATGAACTCAGTTTCTGCAAAGCTAAATTCCTAAACCAGAAAAGCTTGGTTATTTACCAAATATTTTTTGGAAAGATATTTTGTGATTTACGAATAAAGAGTGACTTATATCTGACAACGTTGTGCAAATGATCCTTTCAGGAAATAGTGAGTGTTAAAAGAAAAGCTTTACTCTCATGAAAGATAAAATATTTAAGCAAATGCAGTGCTTTGAGAATGTTGGAATCGGGCCGCCCTCGGCACATTTTAATTATGCCAGTAAGATGTTGTTTAAGAATCCTTTAACCAATTGACTCCAGAAATTATCCTGATTAGTTCGATGGGCTTGCTGACCCTATCGCGCACTTTAAGCACCCCAATATTGCTTCACGAAAATAATTTTCTTTTTTTTATAGCGGCGGGCTCCTCCTGTTTAACATATTAGTTCATAGTCTAACTCGTGAATGTTAGTTTTCACAAAAAACACAAATGCCTTTTTTTGAACTTTAAATGAACTAAACTGAGGTTTGAATTTAAAAAGCGAAGTTTCGTGAACATCTCGAGCCAACAGTTACAGAGAACTGTCCTTGCACTATTGACGAAAAATATAATCGATGTGTCTATTTATTTTGCTGCGATATGTGACCGTTTAACCAAAGAAGCCCTTTCGATGATTTGATCTGAGCTTGATTTGACCTCTAAAGACTGAAGCAAATTACTCTGTTCACATGTTGGCATATTCGAGCTTTAAAATCTCCCTAACTTCTTCCCTTTTGACAAATGCACAATTTTAGTAGTAAATACTTGTGAGAACTCCAAAGTCCACTTGGTTCGCCTGGATGAGAGAGTAGAAATTAGGATGGTTTCAGTCTCATCGAATATGCCTGCTGGTGTTAAGTGGAGGCTCCAGGTTTTTGAGCGTAGGTTGTACTGAGAGGTTTTCATATGAACTGGGAAACTATGCCAGTGACACACTTATTCAAGCATCACATAGTTTACTTACTGCCTCAATGTATAGCGATGGTTGTTGGGGCAACACAATGGGGAAGAGTAAAACAGAGTAAGCGGAAATGACGGGAAAATGGAGGAAAGAAAGGCGTTCTCGCCGTGAATTTTTTACAATAATAAATACCAGCATGATATTAATTTCAAGTTGAGGCAGAAAGTTAATCATTGTGATTTCTGCAGTCAAGACATGGTGGGAACCATAGTCATATCCTAAAAGTATGTCTGCGTGGTGAATCTGGATTAGTGGTCTTCAAAGATAGAAGTGGGTGGGTTGATTATGTGTTTGATACATCAAAGGAAGGTAGTAATGAAGCCTTTCTCAGCATGCCACACGGCTCTTAAGGTAAATGAAACGTTAGGACAGTCGTCTAGGTCCTTTGTCCTCTCTACGAACATCACTGATTACCATACTGAAAACAGTGAATATGGGTAGAAATTGCCTAATTGTCTTAGGCAAGTAAGAATGCTTACCTATTCAAAAGTGTTTTGTGCCCATGCCACGGTTGATTAAAGTGCGTATGTCAACAAACATGGGAAATGCTTTTTCTTGCAAAGCCTTGGGGGCATAGGTTCCGAATTTTCTTCTGTATAAGATTGGTAAATGCCACTCGTCAGCAAATGACCTCAACATCTAGCATTGCTTTGAAACGGTGGCACTTAGAAATTCGACCAACGATTCCTAAGTGGTGATAAACATCAAACGAATGGAAAATTGTTCTTCAGTGTTGTTAGCATTTATGTTAAGAGCAATTTTTGGGTATCCTAGGACACAGGAAGATTTGGAAGACAATTTAATAGATTGTGCATTATTAGAAGGTGCTCGAAGACATCTAGACACGTGGAACGACCTGGATTCAGACAATATTTTAGAGCAATCCATATGTGTTGGCAAACAGCACCAGTTCACGTCGTAAAACCTGACCTAGAAAGAAGTCTCTGCATAACCCCTGGACATGAGACAGGAGAAGCCTTTGAGGCGTCATCATGAAATCAAGTGTATCTTTCAAACGCAGGAAAAAGAATTGCCGGTTTTCGGACGATACCAAGTTACACATATTTGACCAAAGACATGGCAATGCATTTCTTCAATCAGTAAAATTCTTATGTATTTTGAATGACAGCCTCGCAATTTTATTAGTTTAGTGATTTATTCCCGATTTTCAAAATTTGAAATGCTAGTTCCGATGAGGACTCCTATGCAACGTCGCGTATCTGTCCTCTGTGGTGGATTTAAAATCCATGAACTGGGTCTTTGTTTAACAACCTTTGCAACAGTGCGTCATAATGGTAAATCATGCTTTAAAGTTGAAAGGTTCTTGAGTTTTAAATGCTTCAACAATACTCCAGCCTGCGAATATTTCAAGTACCATGATTACTGCATAAAGGACATGAGGTAAAACCGATTTCTGAAAGCGTACACTTGGAATTAAAAGGTCTTGAACAACAAAAAAAGGATTACATTTTGGTGTGCAGTTATGTGAGTACCACAACCTTTTTGCGTTCCCCTATAATTTAAAGTCTTATTGAAAAACAAAAAAATGAAATAATTTAACCACTGCGTAATAACACCATATGCTCGAGGATACCGAGCTAAACAACTGGTCTCAAATCTCAAGTAAATATAAACAGTTTAGGAGATTCATCTTTACACTAAAATGGTTCCGTAGCCGAGTTTTGTTTTCGTGCTGTAAACCGGAAATTTTGGTCTTCGAATATCCAACGAAGGGCTTTTCTATATGCTACTTCGAGCATCATGGGGAGTTAAAGAAAAGGTATTAAAATGATATCGAAAGCCGTGTGTAAGCAAGTCCAAATGGACTAGAGGCCACGTCAGGAAACTAGGACAAGGCAAGAGAAAAAAAACAAGATACCGCCCAAAAGAACTAAGAGTCATGCAGCCGTTGAATGGACCAGTCAGCGGAAGCGCCGAGAGCCATGCACCGCTAACGTTTAGCCAATCATACTACAGCTCCAACAAATCCGTGCCTGTTATTGGTTGAACTTCATCCTCACGACGAAACGAATTATCCATGCGGTCATTTTGCTGCCGTGTAATTGGTGGGAGGCGTGCGAACGTAAGTCAGCTCATTTGTTTGATTTTTTGACATCACTTATTTTGCATTCGAATAGTTCCATTGAGCTCCTCGCCTGTTCAAATTGCTTGCTAGTGCGAATTAAATCAACATTGTTTGTTTTCAAAACTAAAAAAATATCACCGATTTTTGACGTTACAGCTGCGTTTATAGGTAACCCAGTTTCGACCACACCGATTGGCCTGCGGCAATGAAATAGCATGTCTTGAAATGTTGCCAAAGCACTTGATAATTTTTTTTATTTGAGGAACTGAAGTGCGCACACAATTATGACATCTCACTGTTGCGGATTCTATTTTGAACAGTTAAGAGTCATTATTGTCATTCTTATCAACGGATTACTGACCGTCATTTTCACGTAATAAAATTATTATAATGATAAGATGCAAGATGTGCCGCTTAAGGGTACTAGGAGGAATTTGGTGACCCGAGACACTGAACAATTCTTTTCTATCAAATTTAATGTCCTCCTCATCAAGAATCCTTCAGTTGGTTTGGACTGGATTTCGATCGCAGCTTTTCACAACTCACCCTTTTGATTCTCTATTCCCAAAACGCAGAACGCTTTACGTAATTAAAGGAGTCTGAATGGAAAAAAATGTAGTGCAAAAAAAGGGCTCAGAATCACACATGTAAAGATTGACGAATGTTAAAATTGTCTCGGGAAAGTGCTGTAAATTGGATGAAGGATATTTGGAATTTGTTCACTTTAGCAATTAAAAGTGCTTATGCATTGCGTGAAGCTATCCTGTCTCCGGGGGAATGCATGCCGGTCTTCTCCCTTTTTATTTCTAAAAGTACAATCAACATTTCCTAGGAAACTCCACTACATCTACCAAGTAGCCTGGAATTTACCAGTGTGAAAATTTGAAAATAGAAAGCATCGAAATCAATCAAATTGCATGCAATTTAAACAAGAAGGTCAAAACCCAATATCTTGTGGGCGTCTTTTTGGTACATAACCTAAGAATCAGAATCAGACTTCAGTAGTCCTCTTCCGAATGCTTTTGAAATACTGTGGTATTCCGGGTCATAAGATATTTTTTTGTTGATGATAGGAAACATTAATACACAGAAACGTAAAGGCATTTGAAATAGTTTGCTATCTCTGGTTTTATTTTCCCGATCATGCTGAAGTTGAAACTTATAAAGTAGAGTTTTTTTGGTTCCTCTCACCCGAAAATGACCGTTGTTGATGAATCGGATTCGTTGTATTACAACGTTGACTGGCTAAGTACTAATTTATAAACAATAACGTCAGCGTAACAAGTTTTGACAGTCACATTTCTATTTAATTTAGGAATCTTGCAACTAAAGATGTCAATACACTTTCGCTTAAATTTGTGTATGGAGTGCTGTAATTTGTTGGATGTTGCTATTTTAAAACTAGAATTTAAACAATGAAGTTAAATTGGAGATGTCTTTTTACCTCGTCTGTTTTCTGTTCCTTTCCATTCTTTGTCGTGTCTCTTAAACAATACCGGATAAAATGTACCATCTTAATAGGCACGCCTTCTGATTCACAATTTGAGTGACGAATACTGTTTTGCCACGTATTGTTATTTAAAAAAAGAACTTATCTTTGTACATGCAGCAAAGCAGTCAGAACCCTGGTAAGTTAAAAACTGACGCTTATATGCCATTAGTTATGTCAATGTCTGAAAACCACACTTAAGATATTCACACAAACGTGTTTTTTGTGCAAGTAAGGGTATTTCACATGCTATCTTGGTTTTGGTTCGACTTAAGTTGTCACATCCAACGGGCGTTCTTGGGTTCTCGCTTCTTTAGTCAAGCAGACATTCAATTCACTCAGATGCAGTTGCTCTGTGCTGCTGTGAGGACACAATTTTATGCAGGAATAACGTGATTATGGCCAACAACGAGTAATCGCAAGGGCATAATTTCAATTTTTTAAGATACTGGGGTTGTAAGAATTTAACCAACAACAATGATCAGCACAACAGCAGCTGATTGGTGAGAACTCATAGAATAGACATTGGTAGCGTATTTGACAATCAATTATACTTGATCTACGCCAGATAATTCTCTTCAAAGAACCACTCAAAAGAATAGAAATGCTGGTTGAGACTCACGTGCAGCACGGTTCGAAATCCAGGGACACGAAATAAACGCTCTTGTACAGGTAAAGAATGGAAGCAGCATCAGAAGCAGCATCAGAAGCAGCAGTCGGATGAGAGAATTGAATTTAAAGGTGGTCGCGAGTAGGTCATAAAGAAATGAGTCCAATTCGTGGAACCCTCTTACCCTCTAAATAACTAGAATTCAAATTCTGTACAATCAGCTGTTGGCTCCATCCCAAGTTGGGTCTGGTATTAAAGGAAAAATCTTGATTATTTATTAATACGTTTAAGGCCTCTCAGTTAAATGGATATCAGTAAGGCATTAGTTCTGCTGAAATAAATTTGGGAAACGTGTCACAGTCTGGTAGCTCGACTAAATACAATTAAATTTGGTACTGGAATAGTGTGAATCAATACTGCTTCTGTCAACGGTACAAAACCAAGCCAATACATATGTAAATTAATGCAGTTTTAGTATTTGTTCAATTTCAATATGAAGTATGGAAGGCTTGTACTTTCTTAAGGTAATATTTTTTTGGTAAATAGCCCGTCAAATATAAAAAATGAAACCAGCGGACAATGAATGTCCATTTACGCGATTGGGATATTTTATTCCATTCTCCTTGACCTTGAATGTCAAAAAATCATTCATTTTAACACCTAGCATTTCCCGTAGGTGAAATATGCATTTGGGTTTTAACTTTATCGGCGAATTTCGGACATGCCTCAACATTCACAGCTAAAACGCCCGTCAGAAAATCCCTCTTCAAAGCCAAGCTATTAGTATGCACGCGATTTGTCAATACGACCCTTTCACTTCAGATTAGAAGCTTATATCCTACTAACAGCAATATGCTACTTGAAATTTCCTTGATTCAAACAAAAGGCTGTTCGATTAGCCGTTTTACACTGGTTTTTTCAGTAGAATTATTCATGTTCATTTTTCTTGGATGTGGTCTAGCCGGCAACGTGCTTTGCGTTCATGTCATCAGGCTGGATCACTGACATGTTAGACTATGTCGGGTCAACGACACCTGTCACACCTCATTCAGTCACTCCTAGTGTTGGAGAGCTAGCAGCGAAACTTGTCATTTTTTACATAATTTATTAAGTTGGGTCGGTTTCCTTGACTTAATTAAAGACTTTTAAAAACAGTGTGTGGAAAAAAGCCCTCTTGTGGGTCACAAAAAACGTCAACACATTTTATGTCCCAGGTGGTAATTAGTCTGCATCCCTTGGGACACTTCCCACTACACAACTGCTCATTCGACAAACGTCAACTGACATAACGCAGTCATGACATTACTACCTTACTGGAAATTAAGGGAAACCAAACATACAAGCTCCATGGAACCAAAAGGAAGTTTGTGTATGGCCCCTAGATGCCTGTCGCTTGGTCACTCCTCTGATAAGCTAATTTTGTTTTTGTTATGGCATGAATAATTCATGGTTTATCAAGGCCATGGCTTCCTATTTGTGTATGACCTCTGTTAGTGAAAAAGTGGTTTTTCTTATTTTTTGATTGAAATATAGTTTCTATTAATGAGAAGAGTTTATCGATTGCCAGCCTCAGTGTCATCACCGCATGTTAATAGGTGCATCCATTTGACCCCTTATATCAATGGTCATGCATCCTTGCTCATATGAAATTCAACATGTTAAATTATGTGTTAACCTAGACACTGGTTACTTGTTGCTTTGGCATTAAACCTATAGGCCGATCCATTTCAAATCCATCATTGGTGGTTTGTAAGAGTCTGCTCGTCACTAAGTGTAAATTGGGATTTCGATAACAGTTAATTCCACTCTTTAAATAATGCGGATTTCCTTGTTGTATCTCAATTAAGGTATATTCTCTTTTTTTACTCAACTGTCCCTGTTGGTTTACATAGTGCAAAACACTATTAACGAAGCAAACACTAATGGCATTGACTTGGCGGAATAAATGCGTGTCGTAAATACGTAGTTCAAGTTAACTCCCAAGTAATAAAACTATCTAAGGACCATTTCACGATTCCAGGTACAAGTCAGCAACTTGGGCAGTGTACGGTGCACTGGAATGTCCTCAAAAGACTTGTCTCCGGCTCCTCCGCCTCCGCCATCACTACAACAACCACAAGCACAATTGGTCGACAAGCCAATGTCGGAAGCTGCGAGGGTTTCCTCTTTTGCAACAAGAACATCTCATATCTGCACCGCATCCACCTCCAACATCTTCCGCAGC
The DNA here is from genome assembly GCA_900604375.1 of Mesocestoides corti. Classification (NCBI taxonomy): domain Eukaryota; kingdom Metazoa; phylum Platyhelminthes; class Cestoda; order Cyclophyllidea; family Mesocestoididae; genus Mesocestoides; species Mesocestoides corti. Next base: position 4,979 of record UXSR01006036.1, on the reverse strand, counting down.
CTCTCCACAATCCACCGATCGGCCTCTGTCCTTCCTGCGTCCCTCCTGGACCTCGATGTGGCATCAACTGCGGGCCTTCAGGTAAACCGCCGTTAAATTTGCACTGCGCTTGAAGTCCCCATTTTCTAAATAATGTAGATTGAATAAACAACACCCAGCATTTTAGGACACTGCCTTTGTAAGCGGTCAACTCTTACCATGTTTCTGGACTGTGTCGAAATTGTGGAAACGTCGAGTTTAAGCTAAAAGTGTCTTTGTAGCAAGCTTATGGTAACTCGGGCTCACACTCGCACATTGTTTAGATGAAGTCAGGCACGGTGCGAATGAACAACATGTCATTAAACTAATGCAACTTGTTTCATTTACTGCATGTAAAAACTTGAACGTGGTTGTTGTTACACAGGACCGACTGTTGACAACGAATTTTGACCAATAACATTGTAAATTGTGTGACACTAGCATGAAAAATGTACAAGGCGCTTCGATTTCCACATGATTTATTTGTGTTATTTCTGGAACATTTATTTAAGAACTTAGGGAATTGACGTTTTCAATATTTAGTTACTATTTGGAAGGTCAATTTTGGGCGTTAAATCCAAAGTGATGTTAACGTAAATGCCAGCAAGTCGATTAAGATCGTTGCTATTCAGTTTTTACACAGAAGAGGCTAGTTCTGGACATATGATGCTTGCATTACGACAAACTCTTGATGCAAGAGGAGTTCAGTCGATTTTACATTCTTACAACTTTGTTTCGGTCTCACCGATCCTGAAGGCATGGTCTAGGTAATGTTTTGAGTCGGTCGTTTCGTCAGTTCAAATCTTCTTGAAGGCCACTTAAAACTGAGCAGTCGCGCATATTGGCAGACCTAGTTGGTATTCCTCGGTCACTTTTCGAGACAAAGGTCGGTCTTTTGTAAATGAATGTGTGTGCAGGTGCTAGGTCAACTATTCCGTAACATGAGCGTTTTCAGTAAATTATGTTTCATAAAACAAAGCATTTACTAGTTGGTGTGTTTCCACCGTCACCTGATTCCTGCGAAAAACCATTAGAATTTGTGAAAACTGACTGAGGTCGACGTGTTCTGTCGTTTTGAAGGTGACAGCTCAATTGCACATTTCACCTCTGGCCTGTTGACGCATCTAGCACGCAAATGAAAAATTGATTTATGTTTTAACCTCCAGAAATCACCATGTAATTTTACCAGCAAATGTTAATTAAGGCGTCCAGTTGTTTTGCTGAAATACGTGGCCTGTTGATTAGGAATGATTGTTTAATTATTTACTTTAAACCATAATCTACTTTATAAAAGTAGGAGTCGTCTGCGAAGGAATCGTCTGTTCTGACACAGTGGGTGCTTCAGAATCTCACTAGATGTTATGACATTGTCAACATGAAACAGTCTTCTTTATAAACTTCAGCCTGCACTCTAGTGGTATCGTGGGTAACTATTGTGTCAGTAGAATGCGGTATTACCTGACCTTATAAACCCTGACGTTCCTATTTCAATTTGGTGTCACTTTACTGGGAATCTTTCTTAGGGTTGAAAGCGAATGAAAGGAATGATTGATGCCTTCTCTGCAATCACTGATAATTCACCGATGCTTTCACTAATCTCCATAATCTCTAAGGTAATTGCTCGTCACGAGCAATAAGAACAGTGTGGCATTTACTTGCGTTTAACAAAACGACCTAGGAGTCAGTCGACGTGCTCGCATCGGGACACTGAAACAACGCCAAGGATCTTGGTTTGAAAACGTCCCCCTCAGGTTTATCTTGTGTGGAAAAACCAAACCATCTTTGGACCGGTGATTGAATTTTGTGAATGCTTAATGGGAGTATTTTGATTTACTTTAATAATATTGTGCGTGGTCGATTCTCACTCTAATTCGGCCGGTTTATAATTATAGGTCAGCTATGAATACCCTGTTTTTTTACCCCGCATAAAAGGCTTTGTCAGCGTGTTTTTGGGTTGGTTATATAGAGGCAAACAAAACCACATTGAAATATGCCATAAAATCTTAGTCTTAATTTATATCTCATACAATCCTTTAAACAAAACGTTTCTAAAGACCTCTCATTGTTGTGGGAAGGGTTAAACAAATGGCAAAGCTTATCTAGCGATGGGCGGTTGTCTGTGACATCAAGGTATAAATAGAGTGAGTGCAATCGCCTTTTAATTGGGTAACCGAATGGGCAAATCTGCTTCAATCCCGTAATCCTCTAGCTCAAATCGGGGGGTTTTGTGAAAATTTCGGTTAGACTTGACCTACCAACTAGTAAGTTCGGGCAAGTAGACGTAATTTACTTCCGACATTTCGTATCAAACACAATCGCCAAGCCCTTCATCCTTCAACTAGACAACTCGCAATCGATACTTCATCCACGGCATCTCATAACCGCAGCGCTCTGTGTCATCTATGTAGGTCAGAACCGAAAGAGGCATTTGGCCTTAATGATCTCTGTTTGGGGTTGCGAAATTATTATTTTATGTAATGGTAATTTATCTACCACTCAACTTCACTTTGGAGGCTCACGACCTTCATCTTGATACCATCAGGTTCTTCTTCCATACAACATTATGATCTGAGAATGGACATGTCTTTTTGAAACCACAAATCTGTCGATGGATTTCTTGCTTGGTTATTGCTAAAATCTCAAAGCGTTCTAAATTTGCTCCTGTTTCACTTCTCTTATAGTGTGACAGGTAAATAGTAGTCAATACTACCATGAGCGCTTTTTTCTCATGGTCTGAAAAGGGGTCCGCGTCTAATTAGGTTGTCGTTACCTTGTTTCATTTCAACGTTTCGTCGTTATCGAATCGCTAATTGTACAACTGGTAAGGATTCGTCACGTGGATAGTAAGTAATTAATGCAGAACCCTCATTTACTTAATCCCAAATCGAAATATCTGGCTTGAAATTTTCTGTTAACTGGCGTGCACTGCGGTAACAGATACACTCACTATTTGTGATTTGAGCGCTGTCCGTTGTCTTGTTACTTAATATGATTTGGAACCTCAAACTTTCTTGTGCTTGCAACTGCAACGGTAGCCCTGTAGCTTGTGAGGTAATGTGACGCGCGGCTTCAAAGGCGCTCTCATTAAAGTTCGAACGCTTCTCTCCAGGTGATTCGGCCAGAAACCCACCCCGAGGCCTTTGTTCCAGTTCCACCAGACGGGGGATGGGGGTGGGTCGTTGTTTTCGCCGCCTTTGTCACCAACCTGGTGATCGATGGGATCTGCGTCTCCTTCGGCATTATGGCGACCGACCTCGTGGACCACTTCAACGCGCCGGTGGCCACCGTCATGCTCACTGGCTCCCTCCTTCTGGGCGTCTACCAGATAGTCGGCAAGTCTTAACGCACCTTTGATTTGCTGAGAAGCACACGGTTAGGTACATCGTGAATTCGGCCAGACCGATGAGAGCCGTTTTCACTAACTTGGATGGTGCGCCAAAGAGACGAAGCAAGTCGAGCGCTAAGAATCGCTAGTAGTTAGGCTACTCAGGTACAGTAACGTACAGTGCTTAAGCAGAGCGTTTAAAAATGCTTTAGTAAATGTGCAGAAGGCGTAGCAAGAATCCAACAGCAGCATCAGCAAATATTGGGCATGCCTTAACCAAGGAATTATTGGAGGGAGGAATTGAGAGATTAGTAATGCTGTTTGAGAGAAAGAGAGACAGATTTATTGCCATCCTAACTCGAACAGTTCGATGATAGTTGAGTTTGATTTCGAAGAAGTGTCATGTGATCATGAATGTATAAAGTAATGGTCAAAATGTTGAACTTTTGGTTTGTTGTTGAGACCTCAAGCGCAAATAATTGAACCCTCTTGTTTAGCACTTATAAGCCCAAGGCTGAGTGAGATGCGTCCGCTTATATTTGGCGTGGATGCCCTTGACTTCAGGTCAGATTAAAAGTACACTCGAAGGTGAAAAGGCCAATTGGGAAGGTAACGGCCGATAAGAGGACAAAAATCGGAACGCATAAACCTGAATGGCAATAAAATACATAAAATTGCCAAAAGCGTGAAAGATATAATCGTGGGGATGCTAGATTCGTAGCACCTGTCTTAATGGATAGTGAGGTGCCTTTGCAGCTTTGCCTTATCCATTTTTCC
>UXSR01006035.1:0-13563 GCA_900604375.1 Mesocestoides corti | reverse complement strand
CTGCTAATAAATTGTAGTTGACTTGAAAAGCCACGCATTTGTGCCCTGTTCTTAGAAGACATGATTTGGATTCAAATTTGGTGGATTATCTCCTCAAAGTGAATGTAGTAAGAGGAGTGAGAGGTGTCGTGGGACTCGCTCTACAAAGTGACGATAATGACTGTGTCTTGTGTAGATTAGCTTTAGGCTGAGAAATGACAAATTATGATACAATTTGCCTTTCTAAAGATGCCGATCACTAAGTGGTGATTGTTGAAGCTTTATTGAGAGCGAACAATGAATTGCGACACGACCACTGATATCTCCTTTTGTTAAGAGCAACTCCCTCTACCAGTTGCCGCATGTTATGGTGTTGACATTCTAACACTTCCTTCACTTTAATTTAGGTTGGACTAGAATGGCCTTTCTTATTTGGTCATTCCGTGTCATTTAAGTGACCATCATACAGCATGAGCATCTACAGGCAGACAGTTAGTAGAGGGAACGAAGTCAAACTGCGACTTTTTATTTTAAATTAACGAACACCACGATTACCTGCTACACTCTCTGTCAATAGCGACCACAGGTCACTTAGAAACATCTTCAACTAGTTGACAGCCCCCAGAACAACTGGCATCTAAAAATTAACGATACCTGTGAGAGCTTTGGTTTGAATGTCAGTGATTTCTACTTAGATTAGGGGTTTTATATAATACCTGAGTGATTTCGATGGGTAATTCGTTAAAAATGCCATGTCAATTGCAGTTGCAGCAGTATCACGGTTTTTGGCATGTCCTTGTTGAATAACAGGAAATTCAGCAGTTGCGCCTTCATCGTCGTTCACTCATGTCGACAATTAGCTCACTGTTCGCCTACGTGAGACGTGCTCAAGACATTTCGCCAAAGACCATGCCATTACTAAGCTAACGGCAATTGAGTTCAACTATTCCTTATCTCAAATGAGGAAATTTGCTCAGCAAGATTACTCACGAACACATATATAAATGTGCAGATAATTTGCACGAGACGCCGGATCATCTTGCTCATCGCGTGTGTCGTCGTGGTTCTGCGAGTTTGCGATGCGCTGGTTGATTTCGCTTTGGCTTCATTGTCATGAGTCCTCCTTCCTGCCTCTTGTCCGCATTGTTCTTAGTCACAACCATTGAGGTCCACCTCATGTGGAAAGAAAAAACCATCAATAGCGTGAGTGACATATTGTGAAATTCATCCTGATTCAGCCTATCTGTCACTCAAGAGTCGATCCTCGGAAGACAGTGATTGCGGGAATCACCTCGCGAACGCAGTTCTCGTCTGTTAGTTTGATGGATGTGATTTATCCAGGATGTCATGCCAAGAGTCTATTGTCATTGGAAATGGCGAAAATTGCTTGTGGCTCTTGTACATGCGACCACGCATAAGGTGAGTTGGTTTACAGTTAAATTGCACTTTCTGACATTCTGGATGCATGCAGTTGCAGTTTGCATGTCTAACATTATCATCCTCATCGTTTAGTCATTTATGTTACTGTGATCGTCGGCTTCAAGTGGCTCGTTGGCTAATCCCATTTTGTGTGTGTGTTGGTAGCCATCCTTGTCAATTTCTGTCCTCCAGTGCAATCACTTGCGACACAACGAAGTGAGCGTGAACTTAGACCAGACCGTGTCTGCTGCTCTCAAATGCGGTGTCGTTCACCACTCCACGGATTTGAATGGTTGAGACTGAGGAGGAGAGGAAGAAGCGGGAAGGCATGAATGACAATGAAGCGGAAGTGGACATATGCAGAATTCAGTGAACACGCATTATCACGAATGCATGCCTGATGAGAATGAGAATCCGGTTCGATCGTTGAAGTACTGCTCTGGTTTGTATTCCTCTGTATGTGTGTACATATCATGTACTGTATCAATTCAATATGCGCATCATGTGAAACCGCTTCTTTTGTTTTTATTGGGCAACGATTAATTTGTGTGGCGAAAAAACTACAAGTTCAACTCACAAGCTCGAACATCTTAGTTGGGACTGTGGACAAATATCTGCGTGGGGCTGCATTGGTCTCTCACAAATTTATCTGGGAATGCGCCTGCACTCACTACCTATTCGTGACAATCCATCGGCAGTAATGGGCCATATAGCACCAAGGCTTGTTCTCGTCATCTCGACAATAAATTAACGCCACGTTTATGTGAATCAGTAAATTAGTGGGGCCTTGCTGAAGACCACGAAGACGAAGTGGTTGAGATTTGAATGCAAGATCATAGTGACGCAGACATATTTTAACACGCTGGTCTCAGCCAATCCTCAGTCTCTCTGCGTTCCGATGGCAAGACATCATTGAGGTGCAAACCACCACGTACACTCATTGCATGATTAGTGGCTTGATGCCGGCTGATGGCTGGCTGATTATGTGAAATTCGACCAATAACTGCCACCTTGATCAACTGGAGTTGGAAGGCTAGACGACGTCTGACAAATTCTTTTGAAAAAGACATTGGATGAGAACGACACGTCATGTGGGCAACTTGTTCACTTAGTGCAACCAGACTTGAAGTTTGGTCAAACCCGGTCAGTTGTCAGCTGACTTCTCATGGTCTGCAATCATGCTAGATTGATGCCCTTGCATAAAAGCCATGGACTTGTTATTCACTTTAAATGAAACTGAACAGCTGAAAGCACTCTAAAATAGGGTTTCAATGCAAAGAGTACGTCCATTTATTGCAAACGTTTTTGCGATACTGTGAATTAGAGCAGCTTAAACATAATCTGGCAGATTTGCTCCGATCGGACGACAGCAAAGGTAATTCTGCACGGAAAATGTTACAACAGTAAGTAGAGTAAACTGGAAGGGTTAAACAGTAAGTGATCGCATCTCAGCGGAAAAAGTGAAAGTGTATTGTAACTGGGCCACGACTTTTTGAAAAGACCAGTAAGTAGGCGAATGAAAAGATTGCAATATTTTTCATTGTGGTTTAAACTGCCATAACATGTAGGTGAGGGTTGAATTAAAGACGGCCAATTGTACACTGTGTGCAGCCCTACTTGACGTTTGGTCAATTGCCAACGTAGATGACAGAAGACGTCCACAATGACGATGCACGATGCGTTTGAAGTTGCGGCAGAGGAATAAACGCAAGTAAAGCAAGGCTGCAATTCACAACAATCAATAGTTCATTTAAATTGTTGAAAGAATTCGCAGCCGGCACTGCCGCAATAACTGATGAGTGTGACGATTCGTGAAATTAACACGAGTTCCTTTAAGGCCACGATGGTTTGTGTTTACGAAGAGGAGACGCAGTAGCATAAGTGACTCGCTAAACGATGAAAATTCACTTCGGCAAAGCCGATGGCGAGAACACTCAGGAGCACTTTAGTCCACATGTTTGCAAAGTGGAATAAGCCATAGGCAATCATGCAGTGAGCTCATTTCGAACCACCAGATGTCTTACATGCCTGGACGTTCTTGTCTCAGCAGTGGGCATTGGTCAAGTTTGGGAGCTTTGTATCAGATTGAAAGCGATCATCAGGCTTAAACGGTGCCAGAGTCTTTTCGTGACTTGATTTTGTTCGTGCTTATCATCAGATTTCTGTGGCTCCCGAAGAGGTCCTTAAACCTACCGTTATTACTCCATTTGACCTATTTGACTTCCCACGAATGCTTTTCGGTCAGCGCAGAGCAGCTCAGACCTTTCAGAGTTTCATGGATTAAATTCCACATAATCTCGACTTTGTCTTTGTCTACAATGATGCTATTCTCATCGCTGGCAAAGACGATGACGAACATTCGCTTCACTCACGGCATCACTATTAACCCTCAGAAATGTGCTATTTGTTGTCGACACTGTTGAATTTCTCAGAATCCAAATTAACGCAGATGGCATTAAACCAATGGCTGAGAAAAAACAGCGATTCCGGAGTATCCAATACCAGATTACCCCTTAGGCTACGCCGTTTTCTTGGTTTGGGCAATTACTAGCACGGTACATTCCACATGCTGCTGAAATGTTCTCTTCTTTGACTGACCTGCTTCAAGGTAATCCCAAGGAGCTAATGCATATTCAGGAGGCTGAAACTGCTTCGGTAACTTTTAAAAACGCAATAGCAGAGGTCATAAATTTTTGCCACTGCAAGAAAATTACTTGTGGTACATCACTTGGCAGACCTCGACCCTTTGTTCCTGGCCTATTTAGAGACACCTATTATTTGAATCCCTTCATCCTCTTTCACACCTTGGTGTTTGCGCCACTGTGCGCTTGATAATTGACCGTTTTGTTTAGCCTAGCATTCGTAAAGATGTTCGCTCATGTGCTAAAGTCAATATTCAATGTTAACGCAGCAAAGTCCACCGCCATAACATTCCACAACCCAGCCATTTCCCCCTTCCAGACACGCGTTTCCGTCATGTACATATCGACTTAGTTGGACCTCTTGCGCCGTCTCGTGGTTTTACCTCTGTCCTAACTTGTGTGGACGCTTTACTCGTTGACCTATGGCAGTGCCTAATAAAGATGGTGTCGCCAAAATTGTCGCCCGCGTATTTATGGAATCATGGGTTTCCTGAATCGGTGTTCCCAGTTCTGTCACATTTGATCGTGGTGCAAATTTACGTCTTGTTTGTTTCAAGACCTAAACCGCCTCCTTGGACGCAAGCATTTTCTTACTACATCATATAATCCAGTATGTAGTGGTTTGGCAGGGCGTTTCCACCGTCGATTGGAATCAGTCATTATTGCGAAAGCAGCCTCGAAACACTGGTCTGACTCATTAGCATTGATTTTATTAGCCACTAAGATTATGGTAAAGGAAGATGGTGCCTCCACGCCAGCGGAACTTGTATTCGGTACAACTCGGCGTCTGCCTGGTGAAATTGTCACCAACTCTGTACACACTATTGAGTTCCCATCTTCATCATATGTCGATCAATTAAAGGAACTTCGACCAACCCGGACAGGAATATCCCCACGATAAGCACGAATCCAACAGAGTTTGCTCAATTCGCCTTTTGCATTTGGTGTAAAAAATCCTTGCAACCACCCTATGATGGCCCGTTTAAGGTGACGGAATGCACCGGGTTGTTATGGACTGTAAACTAGAGGGTTGTGAGGTAGTGGCAAACACTTAGCTACTACAAATCCTTCGTCATTAGGCCAAACGCACCGAGTGTGTAAGGTCACTTTTACAGTTGACGTGACTAATTGGGGATCTTAATATCATGAGTGGTAATATGGGTTCAGAGACCATATGAAGCTCTGGTTTCGTTTGTCTGTTTACCTTAATAAATGTGAACACGCTGCTGCTAACCAACGCAGCGTTTGCGATTATTTCACCTTCCCTCATCGTGTCAAACAATAATCAGAATATCAAAGTAGAAAACCCGCAATTAGCAGGTTTATTGCTTGCGGTGTCTCTCCTTGCTAAACATGCATTAGTGCAGATACGAATGTAGATCAGGTGACACATTTAAATGCTCACAAATGCTTAATCAATTTCAGTCATGGGCATCATACTCTCGCGTTTGTCGTCAGGGCGACTCAGAACCCTCTCGAAACACTCTCATCCGTAAGCAGCTGCTGAACCAACATCGAAACGGTCCTCTGAACGTGGCGTCTTTGTGGTTTCTCGCTCCAACGGCAACGCACACTCGAAAATTCAAATTAACACAACATGTGTCATCACGTTGTGGCACAACTACCTGTCAAAATGTCATGTCGAATACCTTAACGGCTGGAACCAAGCCCAATGGAACATCCGTTTGAGTTCTTGAAAAGAGCAGTTATTTGACGGATGATGAGATTGCTCCATGCTTCATTGTGTATTGAACTGCGAATTAAGATTATCATGTGGTCAGTTCGTCGATTTGAATTCACACGCAGGTGATTGGAGTAAATGACTGACATTTTAATGCCTAGGGTAAATTGGAGCGTTTGCTATTTGGCAAGCAACTAAGGAGAAGGTCGTAATCTAGTGTAGAAGTCAAGTTAGGTACACTGGTCCGAAGTAGTCGAATCCAGTGCTTGTGTGAAGCGTCAGATGTGGCAGATCCTAATGCAGGCATTGTGGTTCACGTTAAAGGCTTCTCAATTTGTGAGCCTAGTCACTGTCGGGTACTAGACGATAACTTGGCCAATGTTTGGCATCGTACGACTAACAATTTTTGTTATTCTTCCTCTTGGATCCACTGTCGATGTAAAACAATTACGAACTTTAAGGTATCACATTAATACACGATGTTTGGTGCCTTCAGGCTCCGAATATGCATTGTCTGTCAGTCTTGACATGTTTAATGATCATTTGCTACTAATCCGAATGCTTATCTGTGTCTTCACTGTATTTGCTCACGCATTTCTTGCAAACAATCGACCTGTGACGCGTCGTTGATTGCATTGCCTCACCCACGAATAAATACGAATCGTCGTACTCGTAAACGCACCTGAAATAGTTACATGCGACGATGAACCAACCCTCTGACATTACGGTGCACGTGGTGAGATTTGTATGTCTGATCAAATTCTTCTTACCTCTTGACTGCATTGTCGATTGTCACGGCTATTATCTGTGGGGCACTCACGCCTAAAGTCTTACTCCAGTAACTGTAAACTACTTTGGAATCATGAGCATATTATCAACGCAATTGCGTGATGAGTATTGCCTTGGTAAAAGCGAAATGCTGAGACAAGCACACTTTAAGACCTAGGAAAAATCATGGATATGAGGAATGAGGTACCAGTCAGGAATTGTGACATTACTGTGGGCTCTGTAATCGCGGCTTTGTCTCCAGTATCCGAATTTCTTGGATGCCGTGTGTAATTGGGCAGCTGAAGAGCTGTTGGAAGGGAAGAATATGCCAAGATGGTGCATGCACTCAAACTTTGTTTTGGTTGCACCATCTTTATCACGTGCAGCTCAACTGGCCATGGTAGGAAGTCTCACGATTATGTTCTGAATGCGGCGCCCAACAACCGCAAAACGGCAATGCTAAGAGACAATTGGACCATTTTAGGCTGCCAATTGGAAGTTTTTCTAAGTAATATTTCCTTGTGATCAGGGACTCTTTATTCAGTTGTTACGAATTGGTTCAGGTTAATTTTGTCCCCAAATTTTAGATATTTCAAGAGGCGCTCAGCACATATATTTTCAAGGTCGATTTCAGCATGAACGGTTTCCAGAGTCAATATTTGGCTGAAAAGAAAGGCAACTTCATCCAGTCGTTCTCCTTGCCAACTGGAATTCGTGCTAACACGTAACACAAGGTGTCTCGTTCATGCAACACTGCAACACACAGATGTGTTTTAAGAGAAAAAAGAGCAAACAAACACTGTTGGATATGGAAATGTCGCAATTCTTAATTGGCATCATTCACGTCACGGCTTCGAAGCGATAGCCACCATTTCGAAGAAGTGAAGTGAGCGTAAAAGTGTCAAACCTGCAGGCGCACACAAAGTAAGACGTTTCAAGGGCACAAAAAGCTCTGTACTGTACGAAACACATTCAGTGTTTGGATGAATGGACGGTGGCAGTGTGCCATGTTTCAGGGGCATCACTCGGGTGTACTGCGTAAATTTTGAGAATAGGTTGCGTGATTATTTTAGTCAAGAGAAGTAATGTGTTCTGGAGAAATCAAGAACTTGTGCATGCAGAGACAAGTAGCTGATGATTAGTATTCAAGCGAGTTATTCTTGGATGATGATAGCCAATTGCTTAGAAAACCATTATTGTAATTTAAATCACGAGCTACTCAGTTTGACCCTCGTAAAGGACTCTATTTATGCTGCTCTTAAGAGTTAAGTAGCGAATATGTTAGCTAACAAAAATTACGGATGGCGGTGTACGCGTCTCCAGAACCCAGAACGAAGTGATTCAAGAATTATATGCGAGGCACAATATAAATACGATGTTGTAGTTTGCGTTAGAGTACGAGAACGTTTCGTTTTGGGCAATGTTGACACTTTGATGAGTGTCAGCCAGTATTTTGGTTAGTTAGTCAGTGCCCTCACTGTTTTTGCCCACGCATGCCTTCTGAGCAGTCGAGCTCCGACACTTCATTGCTCACTCCATCTCCCCTCTATGTAAACACCCATTTGGACTTATCGCAGGCATCAACAAACACACCCATTCGTAAGACGATGCTAGTGCTAAGTGTTACAGCCGTGTTAATACACCTTGTCCATGTACATTCACGTTTATTCGTGTCGTATTCCACAATTTACACTGAGTATCGCTCTGCCGTAACTCGTCATTGTGGGCAGTTTCTGTCATCTACTTCGGCAATTAGCGATCGTCATCAGCGCGTTCACGTGCTCAAGGCTACCTGCGAATGCACACGCAGTTACAGCATCTGTGTCCAGATTCCAGCCAATAGCTTGTCGCACACGCAATCACGTATGCACCAACAAAGTATGGTAGACTTCCATGATGTTTCCTGTTTGTGAGCATTCATTGTCGTTCCTTGTCGGAATCGGCCCACACCCGTCTAAGCCTTTAGTCGTCTCACTAAACTGCAATTGCCTTGCTACGGCACGCAGATATATTTGCTGTTCAAAATAGTAGCAGTAAAGCAAAAGGTAGGGGACTTGCGCCCAATACACGCCATAATAACCTGGGTAGCTGGCGTGGGGTGGAACTCTTGGCAAGCACCCATGTCTCGAAGACTGCTGCGATAAATTGTAGTCCATGGCTTCAGTCGCAATCACCAACACCGCAGAGAGGTTTGTTAATCTAAATGAAATCATGGAATTTCGCTTGAATTTATACCTGGTTAGCTATCGCAACTCATGCGTAAGCCAATGAGGAGGCATGGAGAAGGCTGCAGCGCAAAACTGCGATCTCACACCCACAGAGACATTTGAGCACGATTTGTCACCTCACAAACATTTGCACCTTGTAGGCGGTGTCGCTAATTGATCACCTCCAGATTAGCCACCTCTAACAAGGAACGACCTGACAAACTCACCAAACTCTATAAACACACGCTTAAGATAAGTTGCAAATAAGCCTTGGCTCAAATCAACTCACGCTGAATACAAATCGCAACATTAACTGTTTCTTCGTGGCGGCATTAAGTGGATTTGCAGGTACACCATTGCCTTTATTTCGCATAAATTTGCTGTGTGTCCGAGGCCATAATCCGAGGGGCCACACGGACTTAAAATCCGTCGATGTGGCGCATTCATTTGCCTTTAACACCGTTTTGTTCTTTATGCGACATTATTACGATTTTAGAATGCAGAACATTAAGCCCTTCTGTCTGCAACTTGCTGAGAACAGCGACATGCGCAAAATACATGTAGCGCTGACGGTTCTCTGCCTCGACTAGGTCAGATTTGAATACAAGCATTTCCTGTCACACCAGAGGCAGTCAATGGAAGTAAAATAATGAAAGCAGACGAAATAGCATCGAAATGTCGTGGCCAGAATGATAAACTGAATGCAAAATGAGTCATTTCTATCTCATGGTTCTTCATCAACTGGAAATTGGCAGCACCCATGATTTCCACATTCTACAAGATTCCTTTATTATGGCACAATCTGCTCATTATCATTTTTAGAGATGGTTTGCGTCCAGCTGAATTTTTGCCTTATGGTTGACCTAACTTTGGCTGCGGCAGGGTAGAGCAGTCTCATTTTATTAATCGAACTTGGTTTTTCCGATTACATGACGCACCTCCAATTCAATGCTTGCTTTTCTCACAATAAACATTTCCCGTCAAGATTCTCATTGAAAAAACGAGCACATAACACCTTGTAGTTAAGAAGGTGTCGGGATGTTGATGTGTAACCTAATTTGCAGTCAGCTGTTCATAAGGATTCTTCAGTAGATATAAAGTTAGGCGGTTTGAGGGGAATGTCGTAAGGTAGAGTGATAAGAAGCTGGGTGAGTAGGGTGCAAAATCACTCATTGTCTACGGATTAGTCTCTTTAACTAGGTCATAATTCGCGAATCACACTTTCTGAAAATCCTTCGATGTCGCTAATTCGGGACGTTTATTTTTTCTTTATGTGAAGTTTTCACGTTTTCAAAAGATACAGCATTGACTCGTGTTGTCAGCAAATTGCTGAGAACTGTGCAATGCTTAAAAATCTTCGAATTGGGCACAGTAGCAGCAGTCTGAACCCAGTCTAAACTTATTACTCCACCCACTTTTCAATCATCCATTAGCTGCCAATGTTCCACAGGGAGTGAGCTAAATGTGATTACATGGTTATATGCGCATGAGTCGAAGAGCGGCAAAAACCGACAAGTAATTTAAACCTTGCTAGCGATTAACCAAGCACTGCCTATTACAACAATCAGTAAAGCAATCAGTAAGCGTTAAACAGTAAATGTATGCAGCAAAAATGGTAGCTTACCAATATTAGGGACTTTGAATATTGTTTCAGCAAAACCAGTATAGTGAAACTACGGGATTGAAGTCGCTTGCCAATGTCTACTTTACAGCTCTCTGGATAACCGTCCCCAAAAGCTCGAAAATAGAGACGAGACCACCTAGAGAGAATACGACCGTTTATTAGCCTGACGCCGATCTAGTGTGTCTTTGTGCGAGGATTAGTCAGCGATTGACAGTCGGCTGGTTACGGTATCCAATGGAACATGGATGAGTCATTCGCATCTTCAGGTCACCTAATCCTAATCGTTGTCGTTGTGACTCGGTTTATTCAAACTCATTAATCCGGTCGTTCCATCATCCGACACAGGATTCCCCTTTAAGCTGCGTTTTGCCAGCCGCTCAGATCTTTAACTTACCCCTCATTCACATGGATATTTATCCTGCATTATCATTACACCTAGGTTTCGATATTAGCGCATGCATAACTCGCACATCTGAGGTATAAGTACACACACTACAAAACGACAACAACGTGTTTGAGCTCTAAAAGTATAAATTAGAGTCCACGTCCTCTCCGTTTTTTTCTTCATCGCGGGTATCCGGAAAGAGTGGTCGGACCAGGCTTAATTCAGTGGCAACATGCCGAGATCCCCAACGCTGTTAATCGGCTTCTGCTTCGTCGGCAATAGCCTAACAAATAGTACATTAGAAGTTCACAAACGCAATCGCACGTTTCCCTAAACATGACGAATTTGGCATTTAGAATTCGAAGTAATGAAGGGATTCAAGTAGATTAAGAGTAAACTGGAGGGGAGGAAGAGTAAATGTGTGTATCTTAGTGAAGAAAATGGATGTGGGTTTCAACTGGACCAGTTTGTTTAAACAGGATATAAAACAGGACTATCAGGCAAATGTTGCAGATACTGGAGATTGCATCTTCCCTCGTTTCACGGCAGTTTTACTATTGCTGCTGAATGCACAATCTGTTTAATGCTGTCAGATTGCTGAGCCAGTTTTTTTATTTTAACGATAGACTGATGGTTGCAGATTTCGAAAAGCAAGTCCTCTTAATTATTCAAAGCATTATGTAGACACCTACTTCTATGTGTCTGACCCGTTTTCCTCGATTTTCTGTTAGTGGAACCAGGGAGATAATTGGCAAATCGCTAAGGATCCGCGATTCCCCCAAAGTGGCTCATCGCCGTTTCGGTCGTTGTTCACACTAATACCCTTACCACACCACATCAGCGGGTGTCACCCACGGTATTCGACTGACAACCAAATCCGTGTTAATCAGCTTTCATCAATCAGGTCAAGGTCACACTTGTCTTATGCAGGTGTTGACATGCTGACAGATCACACACACACTGGCTGACGCGATTGACGCTCTCTGCACGAGCTCTGGTCTTGTTCTTGCATTAGCGTGGGAAGGCCAGTTCTAGCCTCAATAAGGAATCTGGTACCGTTATTTGAGTGGTTTTCTCTTGGTTACGGGAAAACGTAACACAAATGTGCTATCGCGAAAATATGCAACGAAAAGTGAAAGCAGAGCTTCCTTTTCACTCTAACTTAGCACAAGGCAGCTGCTTCACTCCTGGTTGTCTACGCTGACAACACTCTCCTATTCAGGTCTTCTCCATTGAACTGTTCGATGTTTAAACTCCTTCAATGTCTTTGTGCTGCATATCAGCAGTTTCCAACGCCTTGTTTGGCGCGTCACACCAAATCACTCGTGAATTTGCCTGGTCTTCTTAGAAATACATTTAGCCCAATGCTGGAGCAGGACTGTGACTTCAATATTCCTACTCTAAACCGTTAACTACCACCACAGAAGACCTTGATGTGGAAATGTGACGCAATTTGTATTTGCGCAGTTGCATAATTTTAGTAGAAATAAATAAATCCAAATTGAAATAAGTCATTGTCAACTGGTGAGTCTCCACGATGAGTTTTTTCGATGTTAAGATTGATCAGTTGGAAACGCATTTGTCACGCGGAAGTTCATGCTAGTAAATGGTGGGCTGCAATTCATGTAGAGGACGAGTTTCAACGACTTCATTGCGTGAGGCAATGGAGTCCTTAATCACAAACACGCCAATCACATGACTGCTTTAGATGGAAGGGTTGTAGTTGACACCACTGAAGAAAATAATCTAGGGCTGTTCGTAAATCACCAATATTTGCCGCCTTTAACAATCAACGGCCTACGAAACTGAGCCAAGTGTATGCACACGCACACCCAGTCACGAGATCAATCTATGTTGAAGAGATACGCTGTCACGAGTAAGTAGTTAGTGTAGGTGCAATTAGGGATAAATTGTGAGAAACCAATGCAGCCCCACGCAGATATTTGTCCACGGTCCCAACTTAAATGTTCCTGCTCGTGATTTTAACTTGTAGTTTTTTCGCTGCACGAATTAATCGTTGACCACCAAAAACAGAAACTGTTTCACATGATACGCATGTTGAATTTACACAGTGCATTAAATGCACACAGATACAGTGGAATACAAACCAGAGCAGTGCTACAACGATCGAACCGGATTCTCTTCCTCATAACGCCTGCATTCGTGATGGTGCGCGTTCACTGAACTCTGCATGTGTCCGCTTCCGCTTCATCGTCACACCTGCCTTCCCGCTTCTTCCTCTTCTCCTCGGTCTCAACCATTCACATCCGTAGTGTGGTGAATGACATCGCATCAGAGTGCAACAGACACGGTCTGGTCTAAATTCACGCGAGTACACTGGAGAGACAAAAACTGATGAGAATGACTACAAACATGCATGCAAAATGGCATTAGCTAATACGCCACTTGAAGCCGACGATCACAGCAACATAAATCAAGTAATGTTAGCCATGCAAAATGCAACTGCATGCATCCAGAAAATCACAACGTAAAGTGAAAATGCAAATTAACTGCAACCCAACTCACCTTACGCGTGGTCGCATGGGCAAGAACCACAAGCACTTTTCGCCATTCACAAGGACAACAGACTGGTGGCCTGTCATGCTGCCTCAATCACCTCGCACGAACTAACACACAAGACATGTGTTCGCAACCTAGTCCTCTTAATCACTGACTCTCCAACGCAACCTGCTCGACGATAGCGTAGAAAGGGTCGATGCTAAAATGACAGATAGACTGAGTCCGAATGCACTTCAGCACGTGTCACTCACGCTAGTGACGGCGTCTTCTTTTCACATGACGTGGACTTCAATGGTGGTGACTAGGAACAATGTGGACAAGAGGCAGGAAGGAGGTTC
>UXSR01006033.1:0-10461 GCA_900604375.1 Mesocestoides corti | reverse complement strand
TTTTGTTCACCTGAATTAAATCAACACTTTTCCCTTTAACGTTGTCGCTAATTTCCTTAATGCTTATGGCTGAAAAATTTTTTTCTTCAAAACCTAACCAAATCTTATCACTTGTTTTAATTAGTACTCTTTTTAGTTTGCCGTAATTTTACGTTAGAAAAATTTAATGCCCTCTCCTTAACTAGCTTTAAGAAAACGATTTATATTATTCTTGCATAATTCATGCATTTATTTACCCAAATTTAAGCCGCGTCATAATTCTATAATGTTGATTTTGATTTAAAAATTTAATAAAAGTACACAAAAAGTTTTCTGTGTGTGGATTTCATCTGGAGATTTTGCCCTGGGCTATGTATGCTAGTTAAATTATAAAAACGCTAGAATCTGTTAAAAATTTGGAGTCAAAAATGAAGTAGTAAAGCCTTTTCTAGTAGCTGGTTGACTTACCTTTTTTAAGAATTAAACATGTGACCTTTTTTTATATTGTTGCACTTTTAAGTGCCTGCATAATCGGCACACTTTTCAGCTGTCAGTTGCAGCCAATTAATGCATCACTTTCTCTCAGCTATTAAAAACCTCATCTGCTTAGCCTGCACATTTTAACCCAAAAGCGTATCTGCAATAAATGCCACTTTTGAGGGGTGGTCGGTACGCCGTTACGCGGACAAAAAAGTACCTTGATTCAGGACGAATTGTTTTTCGAGAATGTGTAAAGGTTATGGCTATAAACACAGTGTCAAAAAGTGAAATATCTGATGGTACCCGGGAATTCATCCGGTGGCATCTGCCTCCACTTCAGTATAAAAATCCCGGCGTTCAGGTTGGTTATGGGTTCTGTTCCTCGAAATCTTAGATCGTCACATTCCAAGATGTTTGCCCTACCCCATTTATTAAGTTCTATTTATCTAATGGTAAAGAACTGGACGTCGACTGCTCGTTTCACGCCGCCGATAGTATCCAAGACCACATCGCTGCAGTTTGCTCAAAAACGTACGAAACTTTAAAGAAAGAGCAGGTTGAGAATCAAAAAATCATAAATCCTGCGAATTTCGGAACAAAGTAGGTCGAGTCAACTACTTGATATGGT
Organism: Mesocestoides corti; assembly: GCA_900604375.1. Classification (NCBI taxonomy): domain Eukaryota; kingdom Metazoa; phylum Platyhelminthes; class Cestoda; order Cyclophyllidea; family Mesocestoididae; genus Mesocestoides; species Mesocestoides corti. The sequence continues at coordinate 9,374 of UXSR01006033.1, read as the reverse complement.
TTTTCAAGGTACCCACGTCAGTGTATGTGCGAAGTGTATGGCCAGGTGCCATGTTCTTCACAACAAGGAAGGCCGACACCGTGGAAGGGCCAGGAACCTAATTATCCTCCATTGCCGCCACAAGATTATGCTTCTACATGATCCCAAACATTCGTTTACTGCTCCCACATGTACAAAGTCCTTGTTGCCTTTTTTTCGTAGTATATCGCCTCGAATCATTTGGTAGTGCTCGTTTTTCAGATCCTAATTATCTTTGAGCCGGTGTTTGGTGATTACCAGAACGGCTTTTACGCTTTTACCTGCCTCGTTGCTCGTGCATTTGGGTCATTATTGAAAGGCGTAGTTTCTTTTTGCTAGACTTCGCAGTGAAGAATATTGGTCCACCTTGTACCGTAATATAGCAAATTGCGTCAGAAGTAGCTTTTAACTAAAAGCACTCCAGTTTATGTTGTTGTGTCGGCCTGTTCTGCATAGCTTGTCCATGTTAGTCAGCGAGGGTAAACGCGTGCTCAATTTCGTCATTCTTGTCGATGCTACTGTGCCACAACCGGATTCACCTGTGTGCAAATTAAGTTCACAACGGATCGGTTTTTGATGTTTAAACTCACCTCTAGTTTAACAGAAGTCAGAGAAGACCTTCCTGGTGATGTTGGACCAACCTACCCTTACAGACATCGAGGAGAATTTGTGGCTGATTCCTAGCTGTACTTCACTTGGAACACACCAATTAGAAGCCAGTTTCGCGTTCTACCCATTGGTTGAACCGCAAGGTTATCAACGTTTCAATACAGGGGGGTCAAAAAGCCAAAATGGCAGTACAGTCGCTGGCAAGTTGTGCAAAATTAATTGAAATGCTTTTCACAAATGCTGTGGATTGACTACGTCACATCTAAATAGTCTACTTAGGGTGAATGCTGCAAAATTTATTACTAAGGTGCATTTACCATGGTCTGTTTACTCTCACAATCCCAACTCAACAGCCCCAGTAGTTAAGTGGATCGCATTTTTTTGACCACTAGGTACAAAGGGCATCGTTTGACGGTCCATTTTCACGAGGTTTTCAGTTGAACACAAGTTGCGTTTGCACAGCTTACCTTGAGAATAGACAGGATTCTCATAACTAAGCCATTTTGCAAATGCTGTCGGCTGTTTGAGCTATTTGTAGGAAGTGGAAAGGACAGTTCTTCTTTTTGCGGCGTTTGAGTTAATGAAACTGTTGAGGCTATATTCGTCGTTGTATATACAAATCCCCTAACCACGGTTCCAGTGTCAACTAGGGATCTGGTACCGTTGTTTGAGTGGTTTTCTCCTGGTTACGGGCAAACATTACAGCATTACTTAGGCAATAAACCTAGCATACCATCACGTTAACCATGGTAATGCAGTCAGTTTAAATTTCTTTCAATCTAATGTTGCCTGATGGATTTAATAATCTCATTTAGTAATAAACAGACATTTTCCAAAATAAACTATGTGTAAAAGTTCCCTATTTTCACATCTCATCGATCGATTTTTGCAGACCTGTACATTATTTGTTACTCCGAGACACTCCAACTCTGAGGGTCAAGTTTTTAACAAAATGTATGCTTGCTAAAAATGCTCTGAAAATTCACATTGTTCCAGACCTTAACACGTTTGGTCTATAAGTTCGTTACCTGTTTTTTTCAAAAAAAAATTACCACAGCTACGAACGGAATAGTTTACCGTTGACATTTAAACGCCACGGATGCCTACACACAAACATGTTTTTGAGTGGCAAGTCGCTAGCATCCTAGAGCTCATTTTCCAACTAAGATTGTCTATTGTCAAGTGATACTTCAGAGTCCAAAGTCCCACGAACACACGTACACAGGTACAAACGTCTGAAGCGCGTCCTTGAATGCGATTGGTTACCCGGCCGAATTTATCTTCATGTAGCATGGGGTCGGCTTCAATTGACGACAATGAAGGTCGTTTTCTTCACGCTTTTGTGCTTCGTAGCAGGTCTAGCCCAAGTCGACGTCGGTCCAGAACCTGCGGAAACGATCATTTCTCCGGAACAAGTAGATCCAGTTGAGGCCCAAGGCTTCGAATCACAAATGCCCGTCTCCGAATCAGGTGAGCAGTAACCCGTTTCGTCGAGTAAAATTTGTCCTTAGGAGTTTAAAATGTAAATTTCACCACTTTTCTTTAATGACTGCACCAGCTAACACCTTAAAAGCATCTAACTTTCATTCTTGTTTCAATAGGTCCAAATGCTGCAATTTCATTGGTGACGTTTTCTGCCGGAGCAGCCATTCTTGCGGGTCTGTAATGCAGATTTTAACAGAACTTAAACTGTTTTCTCCATTTTCATTTAATGTGCGAATGGCATATTTACTGCAAGTGACCTTGTTTAAATAAAACAAAAATAAGTTTGGCAAATTTCGTCTTTTTTGGTTCGTTCGTCTCTCAAGTAAGTTAACGACTGATTTCCCAGAACCAACAGACATCTATTAAATGCACATGACAAGTATTTAGTAAAAGTTCGCAGAGTAGAGCTTGCTCGTTTTACATCATAGACAGAATTAGCTATATTAGCATTTTGTAAATTTCGACGTCTCGAATTAGTAGCCAATCAGAATGAGAGGCCAAATTTCTCAGTATCAACCAACTGTTAGAAGCATCTTATTGCTGAACGCCTGGAGATTTGACTACATAACATCTTTAAATGACTTCAAAAGAGTACGTGAGCGACGAAGCTATGGAGACATTTTTAACCAATAAAATGCTGGGAGCTTTGCACAGCCAGAAATGATTTCAGCTGGAGTTATTGAATAACTAGCCAATCAGGATGTCAGGCGAAACATTTCGCACAGCCAATTACATTCCATAAATAATTGTCAAAAAAATTAGACGCAAAATTGAAAAACTACACGAAGCCTAAAAGTTTGCTTTGGGTTAGCGGCTGACTAGGCCAAAATTCATGCGAGAAGGCCTACTATGGCATCGGATAACTTCATGTTCGTTGCCGTTTTGCCAGTTTTAATTTGTTGTCATAAATATTAGTTATTAATTTCGCCTCTTTACAAAAAAGGCATTGTCAACTTGTAGGATAGCGTTTTCAAAAAAATATCAGTTGATTAGAAATAAGAGGAAAGCGAAAATCTTGATTAGTTTAAATTCAAAAGCTGCTGCGTTTAACTACTATGAATTTTGTTGCGGTGAAAATCAATCTTGGCGGGATTCTGGAAATAATTGGTTTGCAGTGAAAATTTCGATATCGAAAAAGCACAATTGATTTCAACCGAAATTGGCCTTGTGACATCGGGACACGAGTGAAAACCACCAATTTTTCGGTCACTCAGTAAGGACGAGTGGCTTGATTTTAAAAAAAGCGAAAATTCATAAATTCCCGAATCCACTACAAGCATCTTCTCTGGCGGCAAAATATGTGTTATTTACAAGTGTTCACGACCTTGTATATAAACTTGACACGACAGCTTATCTGAATGAAGTGACATCTATTATTTTTCAACACTGACATTATGAAGGAAATCAGACATACTACTGATACCTCACTTTATCATTTAAGTAACCTTCATGTGCATGGGTACATGGAGACTGTCTGGTTCCGTGCAATTAGAAAATTTGACCAAACTCTAATTGTAACGGGTATCAATGCAAGCTCGCAGGGATTTGATTAATCAATGTTATACCCAGCGCTTTTTTTACATCCCAATTCTCCCACACTGCACCATTATACGCACATTTTAACAAGAAGCATCTACATTATTTTTACACATATTCCTGGGCATTTTTCCAAAATATTATTGGAGTAATTTAACTTGTTCCAACTCGGCCATTTATGTGAACCAATCACAAGCCTCGCTTTAAGGCTACCGATCTGTATAGTCATGAACGCGCCATTAGTTTTATCGATTTTTTGATCTGCTTGGTTGCTTTTGTTTTAACTGAGGCCGCCTTGCAACTGATTGGTTAAATTCTGAAATTGAAATCCCATGAACGATTAGGCCTTTAGTGCTTAATACCCAATTCTACTGAAAGAATTTTAAAATTCAAGAATGAAACCAGATGTTAAGAACTAGAATCAGCTCATTTTAGTCGTATTGCAAATACAGTTAAGAACAATGGTGGTTAATAAATTGGTCGAAATTAATAGTATGGTGTGAAAAAGGTAACCAATTACTTCCCGACTGACTAGTAGGAAACCCTCACGCCCCGATATGATTGGCTAGGTTAGAGTAATGCCAAGGTCAGATACAAGTAATCACCTCATGCATTTATTCGCCACATCAATTTGTCCGCAAAAATGTCGACAACCGCGGATCAGACCTGAGCTGTTTCTCGAGCTGCATGTATTTTTGCGGGGCAGTCTGTTTGTGCTTCATCAGCATGGCCTCCAGCGTGGTGATCTTGAAGATGGCGTCGTTGCAGTACTGCAGGTAGGCGTCTTCGTCGTCCTTGGTGAGATTGATCTGATTCAGTTGGAACCACTGTTGCTTCTTTTGAAGCGCCTCCGTCTCCATCTCGAAACGCGACTGGATGATGTGCGCGCGTTTGGTCAGGCGATCTTTGAGGTCTTGGAGGCACGCCTCGCGGATTGCAAAGGCTTCCTCACGCGACAGATTTTCGCCGTCGGTGTTGCGCATGTGGAAGTAGGGGCCCAGGTAATCGAGATCCTTCTCCTTCTGTCGGTTGCGCTCCTGCTCAGCGTATTTCTCCAGGGCAACACGGAGATTGTGCATGTCTTCGTTCCGTAGAGTGTCCCACAGGCCAACCTCAAGACCTGGATTAGCTTCTTCTGCCGTCCGTTTCTTCAGGATGGCCACAACCTCGCTTTCTGAGGCTCGACACCTCTCTTTGGCTACTTTTTCAAGATCCATCAATTGAAGAAGCATCTGGTAGATCTCGACGTTTGTCTTCTTCGGCGGATTCGGTGTCGGCTAGACCAACCATGCCTCAGACTTCATTGACCAATCAACAACCAAGTTTATAAAAAAATGCTACTGACGAAAAATAAGTAGCAAACTTACATGAAATGCAGTGTGGGTGTCGGAATATAGCTCAATGTTTTGGCGTCTGTCGCCGGTGTCAGTTGGCTTGAGAAATTCCCGGGTGCAGGGAAAGATGTTGGTGTCAGCAATGTGGTACGAAAGTAGGTATTTCCCTCCAATTATATTAAAAACCCGCTCTTCCACATCTTCGTCAGCAGGTAGATTAGGATTCCGAGCAAAACGTTCGGTTATTCTGAAAAATAAAATGCAACCAGGTTTGGCATTTTTACTCAAAAAAAAATGGAAGCCGCAGAGACTGAAGATTACCTACACGTCAATTTTCACATAGCTCTGTTTAGTTACTTTCGTCGCGTCAAAATTTCCTTGGGATCCGGACTTGGGAATAACCGGGGGTCCGAATTTTTTGACCGTCCGGCCAAACTGCGTTTCCCTGTAGATCAGTCGATCCTGGCGATTGTTGTACCACTCCTTCATTACATTTCCCTTCCTCTCGCGTTTAACCAGTCCGTCAGTTCGCAGTTTGTCATAAAATTCCATGTACCGGGTAGAATCGGGGGTTGCCTTGTTTGCATGGAAGCCGTGTTCTTTCAACTGGTAGTCCATTCGACCATGGTCAAACTTCTCCACAACCCACGACGTCTTCAGATTCGTCGTGCGCATCAAGAGTTTGTCTAGCCTATTCTCAAAGTACTCTCGCTCCTCGATCGGATCTTGCATCTCGCGATCCGAGTAGACAGTCAAGTGGGTCACGAGGCCGTTTGCTCTAGAATACGGCGAGTACTTGATTAGTCTAGCCCGATTGTAGACAATCTCTTTTCGCTGATTGGCGAATCGCCGGTCGTACTGCGCCTGAGACAACGTGATTGGCTTAGTCCAGGAGATGGGGAGATTGATGAGAAGGAGTTTGTCCATGAGATCGGCTTTCGGCTTTGGGTGCTCACGATCGGGGCCACCATGATAGCCCTGTTTGCTCGCGACGTCTTCGTCTTTACCCTTGAAGCCGTAGTCAAGACCAACCTCAAAGCCCGCCAACGTCTCACCGACTTTCAGCGGTTTTGTCATGATATTCGTCAGATTTTCACCCTCTGGCATGAGCAACTCCTGTAGCGTTCCAGACGCCAGCACGTATTCCCAGTCGTCAAGGTCGGTCAGGTCATAGCGCATCTCCTGAATGCCATTTGAGCAATCCTGCATGTTGGCCCAGTAATTAACGTTGTTCCAGACACTCTCAACCCCCAGGTACATCTTCGTGTCAATATCGACTTCCAGGCCAGTGAGGGGTTCAATAAAGAAGGCCTCGTCAATATTCCGACGCCCCGGACGCACCAGAACCCAACAGTGCACCCTGAGACCGTACAGGGGATCCGGCAGGGGTTCTTCCTTCTTCTCAAGCTCCTGTCTGTCCGCCTCGGCTTTTTCTAGCGCCTCATTCTTCTCGTCCATTAGCTTCTTTACCTGAACGCTCAGGTCGTACTTGGAAAAGAAGTCCTTGGCGGGTTTGACTTGGTACTTTTTAGGCTGCACCTCCTCGTACATCTTCACTGGCTTAGGTATTTCAAACAGCAGAGGGCACTGGCTTCGTGACTCGTCCTTGTAGCAGCACTCACGTGTAGCATAGCCGCAAACCACATAGGCGTCGTAGCCAACTCCGATTAAGAGAGAACAAAGAAGGGTTGAGTACTCAAAGCAGGTTCCTCTTTGTAAAGAGAGTGTTGTCGATGGACTAAGCAGTCTAGAAGGCAATTCGGTGGAAGGCACAAGGGGGCAGAAGTCGAGGAAGTCTGCTACAAAAGAAGCGATTCCCGACCAGTCGTAGAGTTCCGGGTAGGGCAATTTTGTTGGTCGAATGGTAGTGCAGACAAATTTGCGGACGTTGCATTCATTTTTGGGGGCAAGAAAGAGACGTGTACGATCGCGAAAAAGGTGAGCATATTGTCTCTGAAAGTTGTCGGCGTACATTAGTAAACGCACCTCCCTATCAGTATTGCGTCTGTAAGTTCTGGGGAATAGCCCTGCATCAAAGGTATCTGGAAGCATCTGAAATTCGCGCGGAAGGTACAGTGGACTCATCTCAGCCAGCTGCTGTTTAAGTAAGACAGCCTCTGGGGACAGAGGCTCCGAGGATTCGGATTGGGAAGCTTTTGGACTTTCTCCATGTTCTGAGGGAGTCGTGGAATCAGCTGGCTTTGGAGATTCAAGACTGGCCTGTACTCCGAGATCTTCTACATTAGTTGCCTGGTCAGTGACCGCTTCAGGATTTGTTGTTCCTTCAGTAGGAGGATCCATAATATCAAACTAATCCTAACGAGACGTAAAAAACGTAACTACACAAACAAATGCAAACCTTCACCAGGATATCTTGTAAACGCATCTCCCACTAAGGCTTTAATCAAAACAGGCATTAGATTTCAATAATCTTATAAAATAAAAGCGCGAAACAAAATTTCCTAGTGAGAGCCAGATGGCTTGCATCATTTTCAAACTAGGGGAAATTAAACTTCCAATAATACTCTGAAATTTCTTTTTAAAGAAAAACTGAATTAAAAATGTACCTGCACTCTACAGGAATGCAGAATTTAACAGTAACCATTAATAGAAAACGGTCATTAAAACAGTGTTTTAGATCCTTTAAGTTAATTTGTGCTCGCAACAATTTGTATGTAAAAATACCAAAACACTCAGAGAATCTTTTTCCGTAGAAAATGACACAAGACGGGATGGTTGCAGTGCAAGAATAAATTAAAGAACAGTTTGGTAGTGCACAATTAAAATGCATGTTATTCAACACACTGAGTTTGATATTTTACGCAGAAAAAGTGTATTGAATTGCAAATGTGAGCTAAGTAGTTTTCTCAGACTAAAGTACATGTTTATTATCTTGACCAAAACATGCCAGAATTTGCTAAGAAATCAGAAAACAGTTACATTAACAGAGGCCAATAAAGAAATTATTCAAGTAAACACATAATCATTATGAAGGCTTGCATACAAAAGCTTTTGCTGTCCAAAGAAACCAAACAAATGAAATCTGCGGTCACATAATTTTAATAAGGTTTAAAAATCCAAATGAAATACATTAGCAAATATCTGTTATGAAAAATTGACATGATACAAAATTTTTACCGATCCTCAAAATTTCACAATTGCTTTGTGCAATGATTACTTAAAGTAAAATAGTTTATCATCTTAAATACCCATGATTATCGCATAACATGGGAAAAAAATGTTATTTTTTTCAAATTGACAACGATGTCGTGTGCATGCTTGAATAAAAAATATATTAAAGGGTTGTAAATGTTCTATTATATCATGTATCTTAAGTCCGGCCTTTTCCCTTTAGTGGAATTCAAGACGTGAGAATCACCATGACAGCAGGTGGTACCTCTCAGTTTGTAACTATGCCAAGGTCAAAGTTTCCTAATTGAATTAGAAAACAAGCCAAAATAATGCAATTTTTAAAATTTGAGTGCATCTTTAAAGTAAATAAAACGAATGTACTTACTATTGTATTAATTTTAAAACTTAAAAAAACAGTATTTATGTGCAGTTCATGGGAGTTTTTTGATAAATTAAAATCAATCCTTAGAGGTTTCAAAGTATACAACTATTGTTTGCAGAACAACAAAGCTATGAAAAAGCAGTAGGACAAAAGAAATGACTGCTGTTAAGTTTTTTGTTATTTCAAACATGTAAAAATGTTAATTAATCGAAGGCCTTCAATTTAGTACAAAACCCAACTTATTCTTATTAGTTTTAACCACTAGTTTGTGGCTCACTCAAGCATTTGGTATTAATGGCATGTTATTTTGCATTATAGGTATGGTAATTAATTAGTGAAAGCAAAAAGCCAATTTTTATTGCTTAGATGAGAAATAGAGGCAAATGTGAACGGGTATCCGGTTATTTGAATTTTCAGGTCTTATCTAGAAGACAGGATATTGCTACTTGCCACCTTTTAACAACTTTAAAAAAAGGGTTTGGTTGTTTGAATTTGATCGCCTAACAGCTAGATCATTCCACATTTTCAGAATTTAATTTTTAACATGATGGTATTTTGCATATTACTTCCTTCCCCAACTTATTGTCATTAATTGCTCTGTGACGGATATTTGTGCATGAACAGTAGCATCTTTGAGGTGGCCGCATGTTTTTTTGCAAATACAACTAAAATTAAAATTATCTGCATGTAAGCTGTTAGAAATTTTAGTCGACGGACAACGGAATTTCGACATCCTTCATTGACATTTGATTATTTATTTTTCTCAGATTATAATAATGTTAGTTCGAGTCGCACTAAAATCGAATTGCTTAAACATGGCCAAAATATATATATATATATATATATATATATATATATATATATATAATTAAATCTTT
>UXSR01006032.1:3660-14231 GCA_900604375.1 Mesocestoides corti | reverse complement strand
GGGGGGGTTTGCGCGTGTGTATTTATACCTCGGGTGTGTGAGTCATACATGCACTAACACCGAGATCTAGGTATGGGAATACTCCAAGATCAATATTCGTGCTAATGAAGGGTGAGTTGAGGATTCGCGTGGCTGGCGACATGCTGCCAAAAGGGGAATAAACACGATTCACGACAAGATCATATTATTGCCTCTAATCGAATGAGGATCTTGACAAGTCCGGTCTTCAACGTGTCCTTTACACATACTTCCCACTAAGCGTTATTTTCCCCAACGGAACTTGGATTTATGGAATACCAGAAGAACTGATCAAGGAAGGCGATCTTGTGTGTCTATATGTGCTTTACGATTTTCTACAAATTCTCCCGAAATGTCACTGTGCCAACCTGTTTTACAGCAAATCTACACTAATTTTCCGTAGATGGAACGTCCACTCGGAGCCGAATCACCTTCCTCCCTCCGATGTGCGTCCGGGCCACTTCTACACAATAAATCGCACCACCGATTTGGGTGAGACCGTTGGACGTTTTTACAACGTCTGGACTGGCGGAGGCGAGGCGAATCTGCGACCTGCCAAGACCTCTTCTTCTTTACACACACCCTCCTCAAAGTCACAAACCACCTCACCCACCGCGAGTTCAAAGCTCTTCTTCTCACTGCCCTATCGCGACTTGGAGGGCAGAGGCTTGGTCATGAGTATCAGCCAGGCGTTCTACGATGAGGCAAGGCTCATTCGGGACAAACCACGTTTAGTTCGCTCCACAATTTACCTTCGAAACACCCTTGCTAGGCCCCACAATCCACTGCTTGATCCAAATAAGTCATCGATAGAGTAATAACACCGAATTCCAACCTCAAATTACGAAAAACCACAAACTTTCTGCAAGGATAAGAAAGGAATTCGCCTGATTGTTTGGACAATGCGACTTTGTCCAATTGCCATATTTGTGTATCCATAGTCCGTCGTCTTCCTATCATTGATTCATGGGTTTATATAATTTAAGAATATGTGTATTCATTCGATAAACTGAGAAGTTATGATTGTTGAGAGAAGGAATTTTAGATTTTCGTAAGAGTAAGTGCAAAGAAAAGTCTACTGTTTTTACCCTGATTCGAGGCACTAATTTTTAAGATTCTAACAAGCCACTGCCAGGCAAATCACTCTCTGATTTGAAAAAAAAGATGTGTAACTCGAAGATACACACTCGGTTCCAAAGAGAGTCGTTTACTTAGGGCTGATTTTGATTCCCCTGTACATAACCTCGTCGTGCCATCGATCCTACAGCCTCGACAATCTCATTCATGCTCTCTATTGCTCCATCAATCAGTGGTTATTTGCATTCAAATTCAGTTCAAAGCACACTTTAAAGCTGGGTAACGCTTCTTGATGTCGTATGAACCAAGGTAGAATCGTTTGTTAAATGCTACGATGTTTGTACTTCAAGGCCACCTTCCTTGGCGTGATGGGTGTGGATCTCCACGTCGCCGATCTTTTCGACCAAGTTGTCCACTTCGGCGGCAATCCGCCATCCGGCTTCGTCTTCGTCGTTGACGCAGAAACTGGCCTGTCCGTATACCACCCGGCTGCTCTCAGAGAACTCCTCACATCCTTCCATCCCCACCCCACACCGCCCATCCTCCCCACCAAGTCTGTACACGACGACGATGTTGGTGGTGGTGGACCCATCTTTGCAACTCCCAGGGTTGCGGACGGGCCGCCGTCCATCGGTGAGCCGATCCTTCACGCCGATGTGCGCCAGCTTGAAAGGGTTCCTGGTTTCGGGACCCGTGTTTTGCCGAGGATTTTACGAGGCGAAGTCAATGGCACGGCAGAACTGCTGGTGGAAATTGTGAGTTTTAGTTCTGCATCCTTCATGCCTTGTCAAAAGCGTTGAACCCGGCAATTCTAAGCCCTCCACTTACTATTTACTGTTCATCTCCAGTATCGGTTTCTGGCAAAAAGATTTTGATTCAGGCTGGTTACAATTCACGGAGACATGTTGCTTCAAATTGAGATTTTCTTAAATCACCGTCGCTTGTACAAGATAAGAACGTTTATCTTGTTGTGGGCCCCAGCATGGGGTCTTGAACCACGCCGGGACCACGGAATTAACCCTGGCCCGATTACGCTTCCCTGATACCCGCGATGAAGAAAAAGACTGGAGAGGACGTGGACACAACCGTTTACTTCAGAGTTCAACCACGTTGGTGTCGTTGTGTCGTGTGTGGGGTTTGCGCGTGCGTATTTATACCTTGGATGTGTGAGTCGTACATGCGCTAACATCGAGGCCTAGGTGTGAGGATAATCCTAGAAAAATACCTGTGTGAATGAGGAGGAAGTTGAGGGGAAAGGGGGATGCCTGTGTCGCAGGTGGAGCGACCGGATTAAGGGGTGTGAATAAACACGATTCACAACATCGCGGTCAGTCATTTCCCCATCAGAATATTTCTACCCCGTTCGGCAGGATCGCTCGAAGTTTGCCTTGATTGCGGCAACGGGAATTTGGTCGGCCGACGAGGGATCCCCGGTGTCCGAAGTCGACGGATCACCTGGCCACTCCCGAGGCAACACGGTGCGTGTCAAGGTTACTTACCGGTGGCGGCGGATCACCGATCCCGCCACGCAGTTTGCAGTTGTCATGCGCTCCTTTGAGGTGGAAAACTCGACCCCGAGTCGTCAGCTGCTGGAACTCAGTGAGTTAATAGCGCATCGCTGTTTTCAAGTAAAAGGCTTGCCAATTGTTGCGGTTTTAAACGCATTTATTGACTAATGTAGGCACGGAAACTGGCTGATATGGTGGACGTAGGCTGCAGTTGTAGGAGCAAGGTTATGGAAGCTGTGATCTCGCCATGGGGAAAAAGCTGTCACCATAATGCTTAGGGCATTCTTCTTGTTGTCGGTGGCCTTTAATCTTTCTTGCCTATCTAGCTCCGCCCTTCGAGTCGTGCTACCACCGTCTGGATCTGTTCAAGAGGGACCAGGCCTGTCTCTACCTCCGCCAGTTGGCTACTTTCAGTAAGTTGAACACGTCGGCGAAATTTGCATTGGTGTCTAAGCGTTAAGCCACGCCCGTGGTCAACTACGAGTTCTGGTTTGTGGGGTCGTGTCCAGTCGCTACTCGACTTGAAACACTCTCCCTTCCGCTGAATTGCGCATTGAGTGAAAAAAAAGTCATTTAATTACTTCTGTGAGTAATTCAAACAGCAAAATGTCGAAGTTGGAGACTTAGATTCAGTTACATTATGTTCAGCCAAACCTGTTAACTCCAGTGAGGTGCTCTACGTTGGACAGTCACTGCTACCACTTCAAATCTGGAACAGTTAATTTGTTGGGACCGCAATTTTCACCTACTAATTGTGCTTGACACGCTTTTATTACTAAAAGATAAAGTACAATAGCATAGGCAAACACGTCCAATGTAAAACTGCCTTCACAAGTTGCCGGACAGATTGCTGTTTCACACAACATTATTTTGGCGCGCCTCCACCGAGTACTCCTGCTTCCTCCAATGGGCTCCATCGATGTTCTCTAACGGCCTTTTTGCAGTAAATCGTCACTACCGCTTCAAGTCGCTTCCTACTCTCCGATTCATCAAACCTACCAAAAAAATCGGTTCCATTGGGACTATTTTCAGGACCGTAACTCAAATTTGATCAGTAGTAGTTTCAGATCCAGTGTGAGGTGAGGCTTTTAAAAAAAAATAATTTTGGTTCTCTTCGAAGGCTACAACACGGTTTACCTGCCACCGCGTACCTTCATGCGTCCCTTCGAGCACCTGACGTCAGCCGGCGGGGCCGAGACAGCGGACCAGGTGCGCCACATGGTTGCCTACCTGACGGACCAGACGTCGCTCATCTCGAATCCGGGCCTCGTCGCGGCGCCGCCTGGTGCCCGCACGGCCGTCGCGGTTGTCGAGCGCATCGGCAAGTTCTGGCGCCAGCGCGGGGGAGCCGGTGGTGCCAGCAAGTTCGGCAAGCACATCATTCGACGGTGCGTGTCTGGTGAACAATCAATGCTTATTCACTGATCGGTTTTGTCTGATATGTAGTCGATCCCTCGTTTAACACGTCAAAGGCTTCTCAGGACAAGATTTCGTGCAGGGTATTTTGCTGTCTTAGACAAAGGCTTGATCACCAGTCGAGGTCGAAGAGGAAGCATGCGGAACCCTGGTCTGGCGACTTCAGTTACCAACACTGTCAGGGTGATCAACGACATCGCGTGACTGCGGTGTTGTGTTCCTATGGACAGATTTGAGTAAATCGACGTCACGAATCCTCGTGTTGAACAAATTGTCCTGGAGAGTGTTGACAGTTGCGGCAATTTCGCAGTTGGATACCTAAAATCAGGCCTGCACACACACACACACTTTCACGCATTCGTCTTGGTTGTGGCACACGAAACTCATGATCTTCTGTGTGGACAGTCGCCAGGCTGTCCAGCATAACGAACAAGCAACTAACATCGGTGCACGCATGGCTGAAACTCAAAAAATGTGCGTCTAAAGAATAAATTCTCGGAGTTGGAGATTATACACAGCGATTTTAATAGCACCTCCAAAGGAACTCCAAGTATTCTCAACGGAATGCAGGCAAGTGACGGTCATGAAAGCCCTGCACTTAGATCTTAGTCACATTCCTTTGGGAGATTGTGCACTAACTAGCCAGAACTTCTAACGGAACAGTCGAAATGATTTTATTTTTTTTTAATATGGTGGTAAATGTCCGGCTATTATTTACCTGTTTTCACTTTTTCATCGTTTTAAAATGGGGTTTTTGGGTGTGTTCATGCTGCATAAAACTGACCAAAAAACTTTTCATTGTCCATCTGGAAAAGAAAAATGTTTCCCTAGTTAGCATTGAAGTCTTGCTCGTAAGCATGCAAAAATTCAAGTACTGTTCATGCGCCAAGAATTAATTGTAACTGTTCAAACGTACCTAATAATTAACTTTTCTAACTATTTCCTTTTTTACTCTGTTCAGTACCTCAAAAACTGTCTATCGGGAGTATTTAATCTAAAAAGGGAAAATATTTTTGTTACATCTGTTCTGCATCACACACCTTTTTCTTACCTCTGGATCAATAAAAGGTTGTCTGTCGTCGTCTGTCATCGTGGTAACGTGACGCAGGTTCTTAGGGGATTGCGAAACCACGAGTATTACTTTTGAGAAACACAGTCGCTTACTTCCAGACCTCGCCACATGCCGACGAGGCCACGAGATTGTTTTTTCAGTCCAATGAGACTTGCATTGCTGCATTCCAACTTAACCCTTCAAGTCGAAAGTGTCCAAGTTGATTGCGTCGAAGGTTGGTAGGTATTCAACTTCGTGGAACGAGCGGTGATGCTGAGTGGCGTCGCTTTGCCTTGTAGGTACGTTTCGACGGACACGGGAATCATGCTGATGTGGCCGGGCACCCTCATGCCGACGAACTACGACGCGACCACTCGTCTGTGGTACCTGCGAGCTGTGCAGAATGCCGGCAGACTTGTCTTCACCGGGCCCTACCTCGACGACGGTGGCGCCGGCTCCATTGTGACCATCTCCTACGCCATATTCGAGGGCAAGTGAGTGCGCCCTGTCGTGTTCTCCTTACTGCCATGTCGGCGTCAGCCTGAAACAGCCTCAACTGCTGAATCAATCACAGGAAATGAGCTACCACCTAAAGTGTTTAACTAGAAAAAGGCAACACTGACGGCAATATGAAAGTACTTTAACACTAGGCCCTCAAAATACCAGTTAACCTCCACTGATGTGGCACATCTTGTAAGCAGAAGTGGATTCACGCGATGGAATCGACTAACAGCACAAACACAACAAGATGTTACATTCTTGTTGCGGTTATTCCAAGTATTCACCGCTATTGGGGGACTTTGAATAGTGTTCCACTTGCCTTGTGGAGGAGTTAGCGAATTCGGTGCCTAGTTTACGTTGGTTCAATAAATGTTTTTTCTTACTTATCGGATCAAGCCCTGCCCTGATCTCATTTCAGAATAAATCCTTCGATGATGATGCTAAGCGTTTCGCCGTAGAATTCACACGATGAGGCGACCTAAAATTAACGTCGTCTACTTTGCATTGAAACTTTCCTTGTGCGTGTTTTAGCCAAAGCGGTGTGCACACGCCGGGCATTGGTCGGGTGCAGGCCGTGATAGCGATGGACGTGCCGCATCGCCTCTTCGATCACCTCCTCGCCACGTGGCTGCCCGCGTGGTGTACGCCGCGCCGACCGAGGCGAGGTGGTGGCAAGAGGGCGAGAAACGACTCCAAGACCCCGGGACTGCCCATTTCCTCTCTGGGCAGCGCCTCGACGCGATCCTCCCGCATCCTCCTGGACATCCTGCGTGATCGCGGGATGCTCGTTGAAGGCAACAGCGAAGGGGAGGAGGAGGGCGACGCGATCGAGGCAGAATCGCGCGACCCTACAAAGTGCATACTCATGGATGATAGGGGCTACCTCATTGCCCACCCCGGATTAACCGAACCGAAGATTGCCGGGCCTCTGGAGAGTGGGCACATCAATCATAGGTTGGCGTTCAATTCACCCCGTCATTTACGTGGTCAACCAATTAAACACGAACAATCTTGCTTAAGTAGAACACTAAAGCTGTTACATCTGCCAGACACTAATACTTAATGCCACCATCCAATATTTCGTCAAATTTCACTGCTCAGGTCAGAACTTTGCAGTGACCTGGTGTGGGTAGTGCTTGGATAAAAATGAGGGACAATGTTGTTCAGGGCCGGTGTGGCATAAAATGGATGCCTTGAATGCTCCGGCATGTGGTCGTTAACCACCCCGGGGTCGTTGTGTGGAATCGGCTCGTTTACGCAACCCAGAACGCAAATGTTTGAGTGGTCAGATGATGACCTTTTCTGATCAAATTGTGAGCTCACTCCGTTCATTTGTCGGCTGTAGCGTTGGCTGTCACCGTGTGACCAGCTTCCAGGAGTTGGTAGTAATGTCCACCCTTCGTGTCCCCCCATCAGATACACAGGAGAACAGTCTTCAAGTGGACGTCCTGTTTCGGCGTCGGGACTGAACCCTCGACCCTTTACGTTTGGGAATCTTTGAAAAAAACTTCCCTTTTCACCACCGTTCAAAGTATTCCACGCGAAGTTAATTGAATAACGATATTTGCTAAAAGTGATGCTGACGACAGAGTTTCCCGTCTCTCTAGGGAGCCAATGGTTGCCGCGGATTTGCTGAATCACGTGGACTTTGTCAAGAAGATGTCCTGCGTCTCCCACACGCACCGATCCCTACAACGCTTCTACGTGTTCAATACCTCTCACACGGAGGTTGTTACGAATTTTGCCCATGGGGAAGACTGTAATCGTTATCAGGCAAGTCTTTTTTGCCTATTTGCACATGTAGGCTCCGGACTTCCTTTGATTTGGACATCGGAAAACAGGCTAACCAATGAGGCGATCAAACTTTAGCAGCTGGGTATCCGCAGTACCATGTGTGGCAAACATTTGCTAGAACTTATGCTGTCGACGAAACGTAACAAGCGAGATTGTTAATGAACTACAATGCTTGAGCCCTTTAACTGTTAAGACGATTGAAGGAAATTCTTCGTATCAGTTAGGCACCTCACCTAAATAACTAGTGCTTCGTTACACAGGGTAATTCAAAAACGTTGTTTGCGTACACGGGGGACCCCTCGTCATGACCTTGTTGTGGGCCCCAGCATGTAATCTTGAATTCACGCCGGGGCCACGGAATCAGCCCTGGCTAGACTGCGTTTCCCTGATACCTGTGATGAAGAGAAAGACCGGAGAGGACATAGACGACACAACCGTTTACTTCAGAGCTCAACCTTTTTTGGTGTCGTGTAGTGCGCGGGGTTTGCGCGTGTGTATTCATACCTCCTATGTGTGAGTCATACATGCACTAACATCAAGACCTTAGTGTGGGGATACTCCAAGATAAATATTAGTGATAATGAGGAGGGAGTTGGTGATCCGCGCGGCTGGCGGCATGCTGCGAAAAGGGGAACCCTGGGTGTCGGAGGCGGAGCGACCGGATTAAGGGGTGTGAATAAGCACAATTCACGACTATCTAAGCATTCCTTTTCTCAGTTGGCCCTAGTTCCCGGCACAAATGTCTTCTTCGGTGTCATTCGAGACGTGTTGAAGCATCGTCGTCGGAACGACAAAGCCGCTCCCAGTTGCAGAGCGGCGTTTTGCTCGTGTTCCACCAAGGATCGCCGATGCCTCAGTTGCGGCAGAATGGAACAGCGCGAGTGCGAGTGTCCTTGCGAGTGCCCAGTCAGTGTGGGTGTCGGGCTCGTTTCGTCGTCGCCGTCGTCAAACACCACCGCCACCACCTCCGAAGCTCTCCCCGTTTGCGTCCCATTGAATGTAAGTTCCCATCTCCTGCAGTCGACTTTTGTGTGCTGTAGATTGTAATTTCACATAAGCATTGCCTGTTTCTGTAACTGCAGTAGGCGAATTGAATGTTTTCTTCATTGTAGCTCCAAGCGCCTCTTCTGCCGATGCCCAAAGCCGCCACTGCAGCCTCTTGGAAGGCATTGGCCAGCCTGCCCGACGCTCCTCCGCTCTGCCAGCAGTCTGGATCGCTTTCGCACCGCGTCCCCGTTGCCTCGCTTCACGAGTGGCTGTTGCTTTTCAACGCATCGGCTAATGAATCGCTTCCGAAGAATTTCGATTCCGGAGGGTCACTGGTTCCCGCGTGGGGTCCCGTGGATTGTGGAACGATTGGGCGACGCGTCATCGAGTGCGTCGCGACCATCGGCTGTGAATTCTGCTCGCTGAGGTCCGATGGACAGGCCCTGGAAAACGGCGGATTTTGCGCGCCAATGGATGTCTGCTTCGGTGGCGTGGTCGGCGCCGTCTCTCCCTACAGCAGCGTCACAACCGGTAATTAAAAGCTGCGGCTGGTTTGTGACATCCTATTGGTGTGTTGTAGCACTGACATTTTTTGGCATAATTGAAGTTAGTTTAACCTCAAATCCAAGTTTAAATATGGAAATCTAATTCCACAAAGGGTATATTTAAGGCTATTGCTTTCAACGGCTTACTCGTCAATGATTTGACTTCCAATTTTTCTTTGACTCCTCGATACGGTCGTTGCCGTTACACGTGGTGTCCACCAGCGACTTGATGGAGTTAATAACATGCACAATTTCTTTAGACGGGCGAATGTAGCCTGAGGCAAGTACTAAAGTTTCGACTATTCTGCGCGGCAGTTGAATTTCGTCAGCTAGAATTGCGTGTGTGTTCTCCTTCTCCCTTAACTCCCCAAGTTTCCCCTCAAAGGTCGCTATCTCATTGGCCAAAAATGGCATTTCCAGAGATTAGCGCCAATTTTTTTCGATTAATATTGCAGTTCTATTAATCCTGGAGGCACATTCGTTCGGAACGTGTCAAGTGGACTAAACTATTTCGATGCCTGTCCCCTCGTAACCACTTCCCAAATCACCTATACCCTGTCGAGGATGTTTCTTTAAGGCAAACCATGTAGCCGTAGTTTCTTACTGTGAAAATATGAACTATGAAGCCGCAATTTGAAACTGTTGTTTCTTTTAGCGAAAAAAAATGTGTAATCATAGTTTCTTACTGTTTTATTTATGCAACAACATACTTTTATACTTGCTACGAAAGCCATGTTTAGTTATACAAGCGCAACCAATCGGGATTGCGTCCTCAGCCTCTGCATTTGCTTTGTTCAGTTCCACTTAGTTTCTTTCCCTCGGCGCCTACGTCACTTGAGGAAAACTGGCCTTTCCTTTTCCCCCCTCCCCCTTCTCTGCTCCCTCCGGGACACTACAGACACCTCCCACCGAAGACTTCCTCATCGGCTGCGCAATTTTACCACTACTACTACTACCACCACCACCATCACTACTACCACGGCTCTAGCGCCGCCGCAGCCGCTGCCGAGAATTTATACGTCTCGCCGTACGCCCTTGCCCGTCACTACTTCCCCGGGTCGCTGTCTAGCGTCGGGGAGGTGAGCGATGGCAGTATGGCCGGCTGGAGCAACAGCATCAGCAGTCCGGTCGGGCCCGTGGCCGGCGCCGTCATGGCAATCTTCATTGTGGTGATCCTGGGCGTCTACTGCCTGCGCCACCAGACGGCCAATCGCCTGCGACCTGCGGCCCCTGATGACGCCCTGCTGTCAGCCGGCACGACGAATGCGGCACCAGGGCTGGAGGTCGGCAGGGACGGGGGCCCGGAGGGCCAGGGGAACAACTCCAGTCAGTCTGGCAACGGTGGCTTCGGTAGAGCGCGTTCTGTGAGTTTGCATCTGACTGGCTGGCTGCTCAGTCTAGTGCCCACGGTTGCCTTCGGTCCACGCGCGAAATGTACACCCTCATGGATTTCTAGCCGTTTCCATGGTGTCGTGTATGTAGGAGTATGATATTGTACATCGTATTGCATTCCTCGAATTCTCAGCTAACGTACGAATGCCGTTAAGGAAGAATTCTTGCAGGCTTCGAGGCAATGAAGTCATCGTGGACGAATTCACGCACATCGTCCAGCGTTTCGGGATCTGTTCATCCACTGAAAGGTGGTGGTGCATTGACGGGAACAAGTGGTAGGGT
>UXSR01006030.1:2853-14325 GCA_900604375.1 Mesocestoides corti | reverse complement strand
CAGGCACCGTCTTCCAGAGCTTTGCAATCCTCACCATATCACCGGCATCTAGAACGCCGTATCCGAAGAGGTGGTTGAACTCCAAGCCGGCGCCATTTATGGTCCAGTTGTGAGTGCCCTCTCTGTCGTAGAGGTGGTTGCGTTTTGAAGTGAGCACTATCAAGTGCTGCATGTCACGCCATGTCAGTTCAGGATTAGCTTCGAGGGCTAGGGCGAGAACTCCCGCGGCTTCAGGAGCGGCTGCTGAAGTACCCGAATGGTGGAGAGTGCAGTTGCCGTAGAGGTCGATGGTGCCGACCCCCGTATCAAGACTGTAATTCAAAATCAGCTGCAAGCTTAAGAGCAGTGTAGCTTTCAACTCAAGCTCGTGGAGTGATGATATCATCGGCATCATCAAAATTGCTGACCCACCCACACTGCCTGTGATTAGTTAATCCTACGCAACGCCCTTTATTCCAGTAATGATGGTTGCAAGAAGAGATGCGAAACGCTCAAGTATTGTATTTTAAATCAAGTGCCCCCTTGCAAATCAGTCTATCTATGGAATAGTTTCATTCAAGGACAAAATTAAGCAAAGTTAGGGTTACTAAATGAAGCCGAAATTTGTGCCATATTTACACTTTGAGCCGTTTACTGTCACTTCATGAAACATTTACCTGTTGTGGTGTTTTCTCCAAAACGACCCTCATTATCTTTGCCAACATACAAGAGGGAAGTACTACTCCAATCTCTGTCCACAAATTAATTTTTTTATGATCAAATCATAAGTTGGTTACTTAGAAACCAAACTACACAAATCATGCCAAGTCCGACACAGTAAATCTCTGATTGTTGAACCAATTTCACAAACTTGAAAATAGATTGTTGTACACCACTTCGGAAAAACCCCTTGAAGTAATAATTTATCGGAAATGCCTCAAAGATTCAATTAAAAAGCAATCTTTGGCACCAATAGAGTAGAATGCTTAGACGAAAGGATTTTAAAAACACACTTACCTGAGCATGGATTTGCCATTTGAGAATGTGGACGCGAGCGTTGAAGCGCACGACTCGTCGTAGCTGGCAGTTTGGCCATCGTTGGTAGCTGAGTTGATGGAGATCGTCCACATGGACGCAGCGTAGCCATCACAGTTGCAATCGTCTTCCGGTCCACCGTCTCCTGAAGCCCAGACATAGAGAGATCCCTTACCCCGACGACCCTTGTTTACGCCATCAACAATTGCCTGGTTAGAAATAGGCGTTATATTTAGGCGAGTTCATGATATTCCAAGGTATAAAGACACAAATTGCAAGTTTAAATTGCTTTGATGAGTTAAAATTGAACAGTTCTCCCGGTTAATGGACTGTGAATCCGACAGAGCCATATTTTTGGTGCTTTTTTCTCTATAAGTGCAAGCAGATAACCACGATGATAACGTCAAGGCAGGCAAAAGTGCTTTACCTGCATGGTTTGATTTCTGGGCCCGTCCACAGTTTTACCATCGTCCGTAGGTCCCCAGCTGGCAGAGTAAATATCGATTATATCCCTGGCCTGAGACATGGCAGCTGCCTCAATCAGATCCGTCATGTAAGGCTGATCAAGCATCCGAAGACCTGCGACACGAGAATTTGGTGCCACACCGACACCACACACCCCGTTTCCCGCGACAGCTGCCACTTCTCCAGCACATCGAGTTCCATGAGAGTTAAACCAATCATCTGTGTACCGTGGATATGGGAAGGCGTCGTTTCCAGAGAAATCGTAGCTAGCCTCGGCCGCATAGTTTGGTGCAATGTCCGGGTGAAGGTAATCAATTCCATCGTCCATGATTGCTGTAGTCACCCCACGACCGGTGATATTCTGGGCCCATGCAGAAAGAACATTCAAGTCGAGTCCAGGTGTTCCCCCGGCTTGGCCGGTGTTGTGGATGTACCACTCCCTTCGGAAGAGTGGATCTGAGGAAAGGCTTCGAATGATTTCTGACTCAGTGGGTGTCAGAAGGCGTCCAGAAGCACCTTTCCTTGAATTAGTCTTTTCGATAGGTCTAAATCCACGCTTGGTTCTTTTGTAACCCCTCAACTGCTCCGCGCTCTCAACGTCTGGATGGCGGACCAGAATTTCGTGGAGGGATTTGCTCGGTTTAGACAAGGCTGGTTGAAGAAACAGGAATTCATTGGGATTAAAGTAATGATCGTGATCTACAAGCCAAGGTTTGAAACCAGTCTCCTCGGCAATTTGCTTGGCGCGTGACCGCATAACATCACGATTTTCTACGCCATCCGTGTGAAGTCGTACTAGCCACTGGTTGGTGCGGATCCGAGAAGAAATACCACCCACAAAGATAAATAGGACGAGCACCGAGCCAAACACAGCCCGCATGCCCATGACTAAAGTCACTAACACGGTAAATGGGACGAAAATTGCGCTTGAGCAGTTGAAGTGATATCGCAGCTCGTGATTGGATGGCGTGGAGGCGTGGGCGTAAGGTCATCGATCAATGTTCGCAGAGGAGCAAATCAACGGGCATCTCGTGAGGTGGGCAAACGTTTTAGACCAGTGGGCGCGCGCCAAGCCTCTGCGTACTCTACCGTAGTGAATACAACTGGTTTAATTCAATTAAATGCGTAGGAATAGTGAAAACCAGGAGACAGTGTGGCAATGCTGGATAAGCCACAAATCATTACACGAGAGGCGTGAGGTTCGTTTCGGGACGTGTTTTGTGGTAGGAATAAATTTTACTCAAAGCTACGATAAGCCCAAGTCTAGTAAAATATACCTTCTAAAACTATTGATGTAGCAAGTGCGAGATTCGCCTAACGGATAGCTGAACACATTGAAGTTTTTTTATGAAATTTCGAGCGACATAAGCAGTAAATTTGTAAATTTTAGGCAGCGCGGCTCTGTTATTAGCATTTATCTTACACCACCTATTACGTTTTCAAACGTAGCCACTAGATTTAATGATCTGGTTAGGATCAATGCAGCATTCTGAAACGCCTGAGTTTTAGATCCCGAGGTCACCGTATTATTTCAAGAGTCTCGTAGAATGACAAATTAGTGGTTGAGAGCTAATGGTAGGTTCTAGGAGTTCTTCCCAAGCTTTTGAACACATTTTTCCTAAGCACGCCTGAGTTAAAGCAGTTAATTTCGATTTGATTTAAGTACATTAGTACATTGCTGAAATATGACTCTGAATTTGTGATAATTGCGTTAGATTTCCAAATAAAACTGTTCATGTGATGACTGATGATGCATTCAACTGCCTTACACCTGTAAATATTACAGCATTAGGCATTCACACGGCCAAAATGGCTTAATCTTGATCAGGGACAATACCGGTATTTTGTTGAAGAGGTGATTAACATAACAGGCACATCACAGCATATCAGACAAGTTGCCTGTCGAATAATGCGAAATCTCCTCTTTTTAACTGCAGATGCGTTGACGGAAGTGGCTATTTCGACAATGGTTCACGTAAAGAAACCAGTTGCACGAAATTTATCACGTAAGTCTAAATAATTAGTTGGTCACACTCCAGTGTTCCACAGACGATCAGTTGCCTTAGAAATAATGAAACAGTCAGTGCGTGCGGCCATCATCGTCTCCTCTGAAGCAGATTTACCGTTGACCTCCGTGTTAAGGTGACAGTTCAAACTATGCTCCAATATTCTCATCAACTCCAAGTGACACATGCATTGACAATTTCGAATACCACCATTTACTAAAGAACGACGTACTTTAGGCGATTAATTCTAAGTGTCGTTCGGCTAAAGGAAGGCGCAATTAATTGTTTGAATAGAGAGGAGCATGCGTTAGAGCTGTGGTTTAAATCGACGTGGCTGAGGCAAACTGTCCTAGAGAATCAAATCAGTGAGCTAATGCTGTCTCCTAGGAGTTCTTGAGATTTTTTGTGCATTTATGAAATTGGAGCAACTTCAATGCAATCTGAGAACATTACAAGTGTCACACGAAAGGTGCTTGAATTGAGAAGGGCTGTTATTTTCATCCAAATGAGCTGATTTTTCCGTCTGAGAGTGGAGTCATCCACCTGCTCTCATAATTGGCTAGTTTTTCATAACAGATAATATGTGAGCCACACGCTCGGTGACGTATAACCACCAACGCAACTAACGCGTCGATGTATTTACCAACTGCTCTGTAACTGCACTGTCAATTTTCGACTTGGTTCCTTTCAATTTCTAATGACTCAGCTTTAACTATATCAAATGCTGTCCCACGTTGGTGAGTTACCGCAGTATTAATCACATTTTTGCCAAAATTAAGAAACCATCTTCTCAATTTGCTCCACTCATGTCTGTGTTTATGTTCGGTGTTAGTATTGCCTGTCCTACACCTCTTAATATTCTTGTTTAAAGACGTACAAACGAAGTCTGCTTTGCTTTGTGACAGCGTAAGCATTCAAGTTGTTTCTCATCCTGGATTCGTTCACCAATTCAGGTGGCATGAACTCCGCACAGGACTCACATTTGAAACTTGTGCTATTGACCTGCGTGAATAAACAATCCAGGATAAAATCCGTTTCAAATTTCCATTCTGGCCCGCAACAAAATGGCTTGTGGAGACACGGGTCGTGCGAATGTGTGCCCAAAGAGCGCGTTTTGGCTACGTTGTTAGTGTAAGTGGGGTTTAAAAAAGCAAATTGACTAGGTGTGGTTAAAGTCGGCATATTGCAGCCCACGTAGCCTGCGCACCATCTATTTAAGGCACTGCTGTGAATTAGAGGCAGTGCAAACGTGGTGTAAATGAAGGTGGTGAGGTGGAATATGCGTCCCATTGATCATTGTGCTTTTTGGGCATAGAACTGGGTTGACGTATTTGCGCTTAAAATAGTCCAGCGTAAGGCGATCCTTGTGCTACACATGTGGTTATTGTTGAAATATTCACTTCAATGCAGTTCAGGAAGTTTGAGAGGACCAAGTCCAAACAGCAGCTCAACTTCAAGGCGTCACTCGCTGGGACACAGCGTATTCGGGGTGATTATGGTATTGGGTACCTGATAGGGGAAGTAAGACCAACAGAGGCAGTGCATTGGGCTCGTTTGTATCACAGATCTTCATTTCTAGGCAATTTAATAGCATCTATTCAAGTAAACAGATAAAACTGTTGCTTTGCCTTCACCTTCATGAAACCAACGCTGCTTTTCGCATTCTCATTGACTTTACTAAAGTCATCGACACTTACCTTTACGGTTTCTCACATAGCATAACATTACAGATTTAGTGCACACACCCATAACTATGCATTCCCGTTTTAACTAGAATGACTTTTTTTAAGTATTTTGTAATGGCGGATCGTGTTCTATTAAATTTTCAGGAGACCTGTCACTTATCAAATGTCTGCGTCGACAAAGTGGCATTTGCACGTTCATCTTGATAATAACACTTGGAGCAATGCTGTTTACCCTCAAACAACACAGCAAGCTCTTCATCGAAATCAGCAGAGTTCTTTGCCAAAGTCAACTCCCCCACTCATCCACACTGTCTCCATTTCCGGGGGTTTTTTACCACCGCAGTTGATCCCCACGTTGACATGGATATAGCGTTCATGCTGGCTGTGCATAAAGACGTTAGCCAGATTGCTCGACTCCTTCGAATGATTTAAAGACAAAATAACTACTACTGCATTCACGCTGACAGGCGCTCAGACTTCTTATTCACAGAGGCCCTGCGAGGTGTTGCGACCTGTTTTGGTGCGAATGTGCAATTAGTTCCACACGAAGAGCGAGTGGCAGTACATTGGGGTTACGAGTCAGTCCTTGTGCCGCAAATCACATGTGCCAAACAGGCGTTGAGGAGTCGCGGTACGTGGAAGTACCTGGTGAATTTGGTTGGACAGGATTTCCCACTGCGAACGAACATGGAGCTGGTAGCTGCACTGAAGGCACTCAATGGATCCAGTCTCGTTGAATCTGTCGAATTGGGCAATTATGCGTCTCGGACAAATAACAGGTCGCTACCATTAGGGGTGAGTGGCTAGTTAATACGGTTGATATGTTAACCCCTCTCTATGAAATTACACTACTTGACATTTAACAGAGAAGAAATGAGTAAATGTGAGTTTCCTACATTGAGCGTGACTTCTTAAGTTAACAAAACATGCCATAGAAAAAGACGCCGCACAATTCTGCGGCGAGTTTTTATATTGTCACTTGCCAACTTCACTTGCCGCAAGCTACCTGTTTAATTACTAAGGGCATTGATCAAATTCTAAATACGTAGCTGTAACCGTCGTCCACATGTTCCATGGAAGATAGTTGAAATCGGTAGAAGCACGTGTAGGTCGTCCATAAATTTGCAAATCTTCCTTGTTTGGTGGGTAAACGCCAGCGACTTACCCTGTCGATTATATTTGGCAAGAAAGCTTGCGATTGACAACGGTGCTTTACTAATAATTCATGGCGTTTTGCCCCAGGAGGCAGTGATTAGAAAACTGTCGCTTCAATCATGAGGTCTTCCTCCAGTCCAATAATGTCATGAGTGCAAAAAAATTGCACTTCCTGGGTAAGTTTCAGTTGTCTTAATTTTCGGAGCAGATCATTTGGCGTTATTGTAGATTTTGCCTCAAATTACTCCGCTGACAATCAACCACAGGGAATACGATGGACTGAATCAATGGTGCCAAAGCTGATGTATAAAAGCAGTCGTCTACGGCAGGAACTTGTAGCGGATTAACAGCGATCGCGCCTGAGTGAACCCTGGTTACCGACTTGACAGTGACAATGACTCATCCCCTTTCATTGGTTACTGCATCCGATGCCTGTCATCCGTTCACTCATCCACACGCTTGGCTGGCGTGACGCTAATAAACAGTCGTGTTCACGGTTGCCTCTCTTCCCTCCGTCCTCGGGTTGTTACGGGCTGTTAACTAGAGGGTTGTAAGGTAGTGCTAAATCCTGGCCACTACAAACTACCTTGATCCAACCGTTTACTCTAAAGACTTCCATTTGCAGCATTACGATAGGTACTGTTGTCTGTGGGTTTTAATTTTTCACACTAAAACCATTAATTTTTTCATAAGCGTTTAACCATAAATGAACATGACTTTCTTACTTATAATTCAGCACATTCATTTGTATCTGAACGAATGTAGAACAATTTACTCCCAACGTTTAAGCAATCAAGTCATGTCTGATCATTATTGCAGGTACTCAGCACGTTTACCGACGTGTCCATCGACATCGACACGGCATATTACTCACGCTATTAATAATTGGAGCATTGCTGTTTGTTAAAGCACCTTACTTTAAACATGGAACACTCCAAACAATCGTTCCACTCACATTGTAGTCGATGGAAGTCTTCTCTCAGATCATTTCTATTGCTCACCCATACTGCCGCCAATTTTGGCAAGTCTTTTCCTTAGCACTCGGTCCCCAGGCAGACATGGAAATAAAGTTCACGTTGGTGTTTCACGATGACATTTACTTCTGCACTCACATCGACAAGCGCTCAAGCATTGAGTTCCAATTGGCTATGCGTGGAGTGGTTACGTGTTTTGGTGCCAATGTGGAATTGGTTCCAGAAGAAGAGAGAACTGCGATGGATTGGGGCGACGAAAGTGCCCTGCTACCACAAGTCATCTGAGCGAAACAGGTGCTGAGTCATCATGCCACGTGGAAGTACTTGATTAATTTGATGGAACAGGATTTTCCACTGCGAACCATCATGGAACTGGTGGCTGCACTTAAGGCACCCAATGGATGCAACCTCGTTGAATCGTATAAGCTGAATAAATATCCGAAGTGGAAGAATAACAAGCTGTTGCCTCAAGGAGTGAGTGCCCAACATAAGCATTTTGCTTTCACTATCATTTTCTTTCAGTAATTAACACATATGAGTGATACATTGTGGCTACTTTGGCCTGAACAGCAATGTTAGAAATGCTATGCGGACTGTGACGGTCTCTACCTGAACCAATTGAGACGGAATTAGACGTTAAACATGGTGCCTGGAGAAGCCAACTACTCATTAACATCCGCATTGCTTTATTGAACAATTAATGAATTCATTGGTCGCATGTGGTCTTATAGGCGATATCTGACACCAACTAATTGACCGTGCCCAGTGATTTTCAGTATGGTTGAAATTGGTGATCGTGTTCTACATGCTCGGATTATTGCAGTTAATACACGTAGGTCTGCTTAAGTCACGTGCAAGGAAATATCAGGTTTAGCGCAAATAAGCTAAAAAGTCAGCAGAATTCCGTAAACGAACACAGGTTTAGAGGTTACCATGTTAATCTACTAGGTGAATTAAACTAATCACGCTGCCAATGTTGATTTTTGGGTCAGCCACAGATAGTAAAATGTCGGTTATGCCGAGG
Organism: Mesocestoides corti; assembly: GCA_900604375.1. NCBI lineage: Eukaryota > Metazoa > Platyhelminthes > Cestoda > Cyclophyllidea > Mesocestoididae > Mesocestoides > Mesocestoides corti. The sequence continues at coordinate 6,002 of UXSR01006030.1, read as the reverse complement.
AGGTGACAAAAGTGGGATATTAATTTACGATGGGGCAATGAGGACACTTTACGGACTGGTATCTGTAGCCTGGTTGTTCCATCTTTCTGGAAATTTGACAACTTAGAAAGGGAAGATGTACTTGGGCATTGTCTGACGCAAGAATTCAGCATATTTGCTCTGCATACGTGGCAAATCGTGTCGATTGCAGTGCATGTACAATTTTCATGGACTGGCCGTCAGCCATTTGGTATCGTTGGATCTTTCACCTCTGTGCATGTACACGACATGCACAACGTGGTTAAGCTAGCTTGTAGATGATAGTTCCTCGTCGTCTCTGGTCTTCAGCGTCTGTGGGGGTATTAGATTAGCGCAATTGAGCTTGATTCAATGCAGTGGCCCCGGCATGGTTTGCGACTGTAACTTGAGACCCTTAACACACAAAAATTAGGAATGGCAATATTTACGCCTCTGTAGTCGTCTCCTCGTTCAACCGATGTTGTAATTGGCGTAGATCGAAAATTTACAGTTGGACCTAAGAACACACACGAACTTCTACACAATGCCTGAGACTAACGGTTTTGGAAAAGAAGAGATTCTATTTAGTAAAAACGAATCGAAAAAGCTTATTTCTTTGTGTACGTGTAGAGTCATTCTCCCGCTCTCCTAATTGGCTAGTTATACATAACACCTAATATGTAGACCACACGCTGCGCGACGCATAACTACCAATACGACCAAAGCGTCGATATATATTTATCAACTGCTCCGCTAATGCATTGCCAATTTTCGGTTTGGTTTCTTTCAGTTTCCAATGAATCAGCATTCACAATATCAACTGATATTCCACGTTGGTTAGTTACCTCAGTGTTCATCATATTTTTCCTACAATTAAGCAACCATCTCTTATATTTGTACTTCTCATGTCTTTGTTTCTGTTGGGTGTTAGTAATGCCTGTCCTACACCTTTAAATATTTCCGCTAAAAATGTACAATCGCAGTCTGCTTTGCTTTGTGACAGCATAGGCATTCAAGTTGTCTCTCATCCTTGATTCGTTCATCGGTTCACGTAGCATGAATTCCTCACAGGACTCACATTTGAAACTTGTGCTATTGACCTGCGTGAATTAGCAATCCAGGATAAAATCCATTTTAAAATTCCTTTCTGGTCATCAACTAAAGGGCTTGTGGAGACAGGGGTCGTGCAAATGTGCGTCCAGAGCGCGCGTTTTGGCTGCGTATTGAGGTGCAGTGAAACGGAGGTTTAAAGAAGCATCTTGACAAGCTGTTGTTAAGGTTGGCATACTGCAGCCCACACAGTCTGCGCACCGTCTATTGATGGCACAGCGGCAAATTGGAGAGAGTGCATACGTGGTGTAAATCAATGTGGTAAGGTGGAAGATGTGTCCGATTGTTCATTACGATTTTTGGGCTTGTGACTGGGTTTCATATTCGCGAGTCACTTAGTCCAGCATAAGGCGATCCTTGTACTACACATGTTGTTGTTGCTACGATATCAATTCCAGTGCTATTCAGGAATTTTGAGAGGATCATGACCAAACAGCAGCCCAACTTCAACCAGGCACATGCTTTCACATTACACCGTGATTCGTTTGACTGCGACGCAGGGCATTTATGGGGAATTTGGCGTAGGATGCCTAAAAGAGGAAGTGGGAGGAGTAAAGGCAGTGTATTGTGCTTGTTTGCATAACGGATCTCCATCCTTAGGCAATTCAAAAGTTTTTATCCAATCAACGAAATTAGCAGGCAGGCTGATTGACATTTAATTGCTGCTTTGTCATTACATTGATGAAACTTACGCCGATTTTCGCATTCTATTTGAATTCTCATAGGTCATCGACAATTACCCTTGCTTAACACATTCTCACAAATCATGACATTACAGATTTAACGAACACACCCATAAATATGCATTTCCGTTGTTAACTAGGATGACCTTATTTTTTTTTCGAATTGCATAATGTCTGGTTGCGTTTTGTTTTATTTTAGTGGATTCGCAACTTATCAGATGTCTGCGGCGACAACGCGGAAGTTGTATTATCATTTCCATAATAACACTAGGAGTAATGCTGCTTATTTTCAAGAATTACACCATACGTGAAACATCCCAATCACTTGCAGACTCTTCATTGAAATCAGCAGATTTCTTTGCCAAAATCAACTATCCTACTCATCCACACTGCCTGCAGTTCCGGGAGCGTTTTGCCATCACAGTCGATCCTCACGTTGACATGGATATAGCGTTTACGTTGGTGGTGCATAAGGACGTGCGTCAGATTGCTCGACTCCTCCGAATGATTTACAGACAAAACAACTACTACTTCATTCATGCTGACAGCCGTTCGGACGTTTTATTCATAGAGGCCCTACGTGGTGTTGCGACGTGTTTTGGTGCCAATGTGGAAGTACGCGTGGCAGTACATTGGGGTGACGAATCAGTTCTTGTGCCGCAAATCACATGTGCCGAACAGGCGTTGAGGAGTCGCGGTACGTGGAAGTACCTGGTGAATTTGGTTGGACAGGATTTCCCATTGCGAACCAACTTGGAGCTGGTGGCTGCACTGAAGGCACTCAATGGTTCCAATCTCGTTGAATCTGTCAAAATGGGCAGATTTGCGTTTCGGACAAATAACAAGTCGCTGCCATTGGGGGTGAGTAGCTAGCTAGTGCGTTTGGCATGTTATCCTCTCTCTATGAAATTACACTGCTTGACATTTAACAGACAGGCACTGAGTAAAACGTGAGTTTCCTACATTGAGAGTGACTTCTTAAATTTGCAAAACATGCCATAGAAAAAGACGCCGCATAATTCTGCGGCGAGTTTTTATATTGTCACTTGCCAACTTCACTTGCCGCAAGCTACCTGTTTAATTACTATGGGCATTGATCAAATTCTCAATACGTAGCTATAACCGTCGTCCACATGTTCCATGGAAGATAGTTGAAATCGGTAGAAGCACGTGTAGATCGTCCATAAATTTGCAAATCTTCCTTGTTTGGTGGGTAAACGCCAGCGACTTACCCTGTCGATTATATTTGGCAAGAAAGGATGCAATTGGCAACTGTGCTTAACTAATAATGCACGGCGCCTGGCATGAATTTGATAGCCCAGTGGGGTGCAAGATCACAGTTGCATTCACACTGAGGTG
>UXSR01006029.1:2804-14338 GCA_900604375.1 Mesocestoides corti | reverse complement strand
CTTTCTCAGTCCGCAAGTCACACAGAGGAACCACATCTCGTTGTCAGTGAAAATTTGATGTGGATAGCTTGATTTGTGTCCATGATAGCTTTTATCAGCTCATATGAATTTCCATTGACTCACATGACACGCATGCTGCAAACTTTTGAACTGTTGGTAACAGACGGTCTTCTGATTGGAAATCAGTTTCCCAGGCAACCTCCACTTTGTCACTGGGAGTGCATCCGGTTTTCCAATCAACTCTCCCCTCAATTCGACATCGACCCAGTCACGTAGGTGACAGATTGACGGTGTTGTATTGACATAATATTGTTGAAATGCAAACGCGTTAACTCATGAGGTTCTCATAATTACATACAATTACTTTCCATGTCGATATTTTCATTTCAGCTTAACGCCTCTTTCAATGAAAATAATTGAAAAGTAGCACTGTTTTTTACTGACAAACCTTTCTCGGATCAACCGCTTTTATTAATTTGTTAAAGGAGTTAGCTATATGGTTGCCTTCAGGGCAATTAAGCACATAGGAAATAGTTGGAAATTTGTTATGCATGGAGTAACGCCTAACTAGGTTAATTTTATACTTACGGAGAAATCGAGGTAAAGGCAGATTATATGTTCTCTCCGCTCTAGTGGTTTCGGCTTTCGACTTTTTTAAGTCCAATTCGGTGAATGAGGAGGCCACTTACGAGCCAAGCTGGTGCATATTGGTCTCTGAGACGGGCGGTGTGTCCCACTTGATTATCTCTTACTTCACACTCACACACGCCCTGGCTTTCAGCTAGGCGAGTTGAAAAGGAATCAGAAGAGGACTCGAATCCAATCAGCTTGTCCAAATTCCAATGTATAGATTTTTTAGCTGGCTGCTAATTGGCCAATTAATCGAAGTAAATCCAGGCACGTTTGCTCGTGCTGGCGATCGATACCCACGACGTGCAGGTGATTAATGTTTAAACGCCCACAAACGCAAGTTTCACGTGCCTCGACTAAGTGACCCATTAAATCGATTATTGGTATTTGTCTTCTAAATATGCTTCATTTTTTCGGTTCAAAAAATGAGTCTGGCCTTCTGACAAAATTTGAGTTCCCAAACAACCTGGGGAACCAGGTCAACGGAAAAAAATGACGTGGAACAGCGAGTTACAGACTAAATACATTAGTTTATCTGTGTACATTAATGTCAGCCGAGGCTTCACATTTCCACAAACGAGAATTGGTGAGGTTCGCCCAACGGAAACTGGAGTTTTTTTACGGAAAATCACTTCAACCTTTGTGCAAATCATTTCTTTTTCACTTCTAATCTACTAATCTAGAGAGCCTGATTCCATGTGACATTGTTAGTTAAAAGAAAACCAAAGTGGCTTCAAATAACCGCAATTAACGTCAATTTTCGGATGAAACTTGCACGGCTTAATGAATGGTCAAATTTTATTGGTAGCTGTTATTTCAACGAACAAAAATTAAGTGAAAGTAGCGTTTGTTTTAATTATCTTCCTTAAGCCAATCGCTTTTGTCTCAGCTACCGCGCAATTTAAACTTCGGTAACTATTCGTTGCAGATCCCGGCAATGTGGCCACGAATCACACCAGAATCCTCGATTTCTGCACGATCGATAAGGACACCGTGAAAAGGGAAGAGTAGGGAGTCTGAGTGCCCGACAGCCGGGTTAATGAACGTGAAGCAACACGATTTGTTAGAAATTTAGAAATAAAATGTTTTGTGCAAAATGTATTTGCAAGTTTTATGGATGTCCGTGTCCAAACACTGTCACAAATAAAGCATTTTCAACTACCGGAGATGTCAGTTTGTTTGCCTCACTCTGACATCATAATGACTCGATTTCTCGATGGTTTCTTATCAATTTGATTCTACCTTGACCTTAAAATTGCTATCCCTAACATGAATGGTGATAGCCAGTTATATTTTGTTTAAAATCATTACTTGCATTTGTGTTATTGTCCCAAGCGTCGAGAATAGTTTTCCAGAAAAGCACACAACTCAGACGCCTGCAAAGCCAAATCCGAATTTTGCCAAACGACGTGAAATGTTCGATGTTTACACAGCTGGCATGTCTGTTGTAGTACAGATTTGTGGCGAGGGATTTATTGCAAGTTCAAGGTTTCCTTGTCAAGTCGACGTGATCACGGTTTGTCATGCAGATGTCGAAGTTGGCCTCTTTCGTGACCACGAAGAACATAAAGGCATGACACCAATGACCTCGTTCGAAGAAAGTTCGACTCGTGACACAGTTTCCTTTGGTTAACGTGGAAATTCACCGGGTTAGCTGCTAGGACATAGTTAAATCATCAACTCAACTAGATTTAAAAGCTTTCCCAGGTGTACCGCTTCTTAAATAAGCCTTGGAGATTAGCACTCTCGTGTGAACTGTGCTCGCATTCGATTATTTGATTTCTGTTTAACTTCCCACGCAGTTACTTGGGTTCATTGATTTTTTTTATCAGTAAGCTGTCTATGCAGCTAAGTCCGCATTAAATTAACCCATCTACAATGAGTTATCGATCCGTTCCACAGTGCTTGAGAATCTTGTACTTGAGTGGCGTGGTTTTTACAAACCCTTCCGGAGTTTTGTCTGCTAAATCGAACTGAAATCTGCAACCAGCTGTGCTCGTGAGTACTGAGCTACATGTGTGCGAATTTAAATGCCATTTAGCCTTTGAAAAGTGTGAATTCCCACTCAGCATGTCTTCTCAACACGGTTGTCGGAAAGTGGACCACACTGCCTGTGACCGTGGCACTGCAGACAATTTCAATTTCCGTGCTTTGTGTGTGACTTTTCATCGCTGTTTGGCGTGTGCGCAAACTCAAGTTTGGCTCTGAAACGCGAACTTCACCTGAGATGATGGCATTGAGGCGTCACAAGTTGCAGGAACCATTTTCCAAGTTGGATTGCCTCTACGAGCTGTGATTGGTTACGAAATAATGTCAGAGATGAGTTCGTGTATCCTACACAAAATGAAGCCACCGCGAGATGAGGAAGACTGGCAGGGACGAGGCCGGTAGAAATGTTAGAACACGCACTTTTTGCCGCAAACTATCCATAACTTACGGAGGTAGGCTAAGCGTGCAACGTTACGCTGACTGAGTCCTCGTCTCAGATGACCAAGACGGAGGAGGGGGGAGCAGATGATGGTGTATTGTGGAAAAGGGGAAAAAAATGAAGCATTCGTGATGTTGCCTTGACCACCCACTAATTGAGCACTTAAACAATGCATGCAACAGTAACGACGACTTCGAGGAAGGAACAGTGGAATCCCCTTGGGTTTTAGTCATTCCATGAGTTGAAAATAATTTACTGCTAGCTAATCCCATCTCCCAGATTATTTCGACTGTTTAAAATATGAACGAACAATGGTGTATCAGTGAAGTGAACACAAAAGTCAGTTTGTCCCTGTGTTAAGTTAACCAATGACAAAACAATGCGCACTTAATCAATCACATCCAGTGCCTCGCGACTTCAAAAAACACGGCTCAAAGAAATTGTCCAACCATGAGATGACCCCAACCTGGGTGAAATGTTTCAAAATTCATAAAATCTAGGTGGAAATTTGGAAATAGGAGGATCGATAAGAAGGTTAACTTCTGTACCTGTATAGATTGGTATCTATTTTGATTTAATCAATGTTTACTGAACCAAGAAGAAGTACTGGAAATTTGAAAATAGCGCTATATCGATATTCCTTAAAATATATTTGTAATGCACTGTTATTTCAGTAATTAATAGAATTCAACAAAGATGCATCGAAAATTATAAAGCTGGTTGTGGATTATGTTTCCTCTGATGGAGTTGCTTTAATACTCCCAAGTTCTCCACTCTTAAATAATTTGCCGTTGTTTTAGTAAACAATCTACGCCAAGTTTGCCTAGTCCGAATTGTGATCACAATGCAACAATCTGATTGACTATCACAATTATCAGACCTCAAATCCCGCCTCGTGCTGTGATCTGTGCTCTTTTGTGTCGATCGGTCAGGGACTTTAAGTGATTGGTGGACCAGTCTCAGAAAGGGCGTAACAAGTGTTTCGTGGTGCTAAGACAAATTTTTAAATTCCTTCCGTCTAGAAAGATTTGCAAAAGGAATCAGTCCTTCTACTAAAATCCCACACGGCACGCGCGCTGGTGTGTGTTTGCCAACACTTATAAAAAGAACCGATATACGGGTAAATGGCTTTTTTTGCGCGAGTTTAAGTAATACCACCTATCGTCTCTCTCTATCTCTCACCTCACAAACAAAACACCCGTTGTTGTTATAGGGTGCGTCGCTGTTTTTTTCCAAATCTATTTTCGGGTACCTACCTACCCCAACAGACACCAGCCACAACGCATCTCTCTGCATCACTTTGAAAAACGCCCGCATTCCAGGAACACACAGTTTCTCAACATTCAACAATTGCACTAATTCATTCTGATATCTAATGTGGCATTTTGTGTGTACAAACACACACAATTACTGAGGGAATAATTCGTGCAGTCTGCAAACTTTTTGTTCCTCGCAAACGATTTCAGTTAGGGGGGTAATGCTATCAGCCGAATCTGCACTTCAGCCATAATTTAATATTCGCCGGAGAGAAAATGTGCCTTGTCAATCCCAAGAGGAATTGTGTGTGTGTGTGTGTGCGTGCGTGTGTTTATGCGCGTGATAATCCAATCTAGTCGAATTTTTGTGCACTTCAAGTGTTGTTGGTGTGGTTCATTTTGAGCCAATTTTCTGCACCTGAGGGGCAACTGCGACGTTTGTGTCATATTTCGCCAAACATTTGCTGAGCTTGTGATCTACGGCATAACGGTGACATGATTTTGTCTGTTACTCGACTGATTTGTCTTCCCAATTTGAGCTCATTCCAATAGTGGGTTCACAATGTGGAAAGTCGCTATATTAAGTCCGAGGGTCAGAAAGGAAATCGATTTCAGACGTCTGGCGGGTCAAGGACCACAGTGACTCCCAAAAATCTATCCGGAAAATTGATCCTTCTTGAAATAGGGTTTTCAGATATTTACCCAACTCAAATCAATGCGAATCAGGAAATTTGGCAACTTTGGCGTTCCCGGTCTGATGATGCTGCCACACAGGTCGAAACATTTGTCTAGGTTGTGCAGTCGCCTTGATTTTCCACATCCCCTGCACATCTACCTGGAAGTCCACCGACCAATAATTCTGTAAAGTTATCAGACAAATAAAAGTGATTAAGGGGATACCCGAGTGCATCCATAATCCCCCTTTGGTGCCCGGTGCGTGCCAATCGTCCCCGAGACCAAAGTAATGTAAACAGTGCGCTTGGAACAGCGCGACGAAATCAGCAAAGGTAATCATCCCCCCCCCGTGTAAGGTGATCCTCGTGCTTCAGAGAGAGATAGAGAGAGATGGGAGAGCACAAAAACTAGCCATCTTTTTAACACCGCACAGAGAAATTTGTATTGCAGTGTGACTGGTGTGAATCGATTTAGACACAGGCAGCCAAATTACTTCATTACTTGCTGGCATCAAAGACATTTAAGTTGGTTAGTTGGTCACTTGGAAGCAGATCAAGATATGAAACAATCTTATAGCCTACCAAATCGTCACCAAGGCCATTTCGAGGCAGTCCATTTGTCGAAGTGGTGGTTGGTGCTGGTTCATCTCGAACGACTGATTTTTTTAATGGAGCTTGGTCAATATTGACATTTTGTGTCAGTTAAAATTCTCGCGAACCCCGTTGAACTTAATTTGTCCACTTTGTTTGTGAATCGTATACCAACATCGGTGTAATCTCGGAAACCATTACATGACCCCAATCTGACTCAGGTGATCGGCTGGGACGTCTGTCAGCTTTACGGTGAAGATCTACAGAACGAAATTATTTAACCTAACCAAGACCCCCTACACCTACCCTACACTTTTAATAAGCCTTGGACAGTTTCACGCGATTTCACCTTGTTGAAGGCCCTTGAAAGCGTCTCGCCGCTAATGAAAATACAGCATACAACTCGAACTGTGCTCCTGTGCCCCCAAAAGCATCTAAAGCTTGTTTTAATTGGCCTATCACATTGACCGGCGAAATCAATTTGGTGTTTCAATGCGATTCGATGAGACACTTGACAGTGGCGGCCAAATCACCCCTTTCCGCGTCCAAAATCACTTATTAGGAATCGTGTTTATTTACACGCCTTAAACCGGTCTCTCCACCCTCCGACACAGGGTTCCCCTTTTCGCAGCATGTCACCAGCCAAGCGGATCCTCAACTTCCCCCTCGTTCACACGGATATTTATCTTGGATTATCCTCACACCTAGGTCTCGATGTTGGCGCATGTATGACTCAAACATCCGAGGCATAAATATACACACGCAAACCCCACACACGACACCAACGTGGTTGAGCTCTGAAGTAAACGGTTGCGTCTACTTCTTCCCTGATCTTTTTCTTCATCGCAGACCAGGGTTAATTCCGTGGCTCCAGCGTGGTTCAAGACCGCATGCTGGGGCTCACTGCACACTCTTGAGGGGGACGTCTAAAGACACTTGTCATCTTCAGCCTAAGAAATTCAAGATCGAACCAATCAGGAGACTGCTAGGTCTTAAGAATCCTTGAGCCCCTTGTGTCGAGGTTTAAAGTGGTGCCAGTGGCAACGCCACTGCACGTCTAAATGCTCTGCCAATTTTGGTTTAGGAAAACGCAAATTCCCTCGTCGTGGGGAACAAAAGAAGAGGAAGCAGAATAAGGGAAGGAAATAGGCGTTAGATATCGTGTTCCGTGGGGTCGCCCCATGGTTTTTTACCCTCCCTTACCACCCCACTCCGAAAAAAAATGCATACAAGCAAAGGCATCCTGTTAGCCAACTTGACTAGAACAACTTTTCGCGTTCGTAGGACACTAGACACTGGCGAACCGGTTTCACCAAAACCCAGGCAGTAGGCTATCACCAAATTTCTTTTCTCGATTTGATTGCGTGTACTGGTGTCGCGAAATCGGATTGGGTGGCAGTCCGGTGGGGACAGTTGTTCACAAAGATCACTCAGTGGAATGTGGGGACTTGAAAAAAAAGGTATACTACAATCTCAAAAACAATTGTGGCCACTGCTTTTGATGAAGGTGAAAACAAGAAATGGTTGGCTTCCCACCGTCTAATCGGGGGTTTCGGGGGTGCCAAGGGACGCGCCAATCAGAAAACGTTCTTGACTAGTGGGATTATTGAATGACTACTTGTGCTTTACCGTATAATTTCCATGGAGCAGAAGTCATAATTAACAGGGATAGGGCTTAATTTAGTCACTTTGCGAGGTTCTCAGGAGTCACCGAAATTGAGTAACCGCGTAGCGGAATGCGCGCACTACTTATTTGCTAGCAAGTAAGTTCGAAAAAGACTAGTGGATTTGATCGGTTTACTATTGTGGGTTCAAAAATGAGTCTTATTTTTCTTACAAGAGCGCTCACTTTGCCAGCAGCATTCTAAAATACGAGGTACCTGTTTGTACAACAACCAATTTTGTTAATTTCGCAGCCCTTTGCAAGGAATTTCGCAATACAAGATGGACTTTCCTGTAGACTTTGCATATTCATTGTGTTTACAATAGTTACGGCAACCATGGCAATACAAGGTTGAACTTTGACCTCCAATCACCCTGAACTCCTCAAACAAGGTCACATCAATAAGACGCTGGTTGGCAGGGAATAGAAATCGGTGAGTTCATTAATTATGCCATGAATAGGTGACCCCTAGACCATGAACTCAATCAGATTATTGCAGACTGGCATCCTAGTTCGAACCCCTGTCTATACGCGTCAAATTTTAGTACCAAATGATGGAATCCTAGATGATTTGAAGCAGAAAAAGATTTTATCGTCCAAGTTCTTTTGGCTTTGCTTTGAAGCCGTTGTGGCCACGATGGACGAAACTCGGCCACTTGCGCAGCTTTGATTTATGTCCTACTGTTCAACGCCTTTTTGTTATTGAAAAAAAATTAATCAGGGGTTCAAAAAACTGCAACTTAACGGGTACATCCGCCAAAAAGGGGTTGTGAATTGTTTGATTTACAGGCTATACGACAAGCGCATTATCTTATTCGGCGTTGGAATGTGAAAAAGACAACCTACTGTGCTTACATCATGGTGAGTTTGATTGCACTCTTAGGCCACACGCAGAACACACTTTGACTAGTTCTTATTCCATCACACGTTCCTTATCGGGAGCTAACTGTTGTCACAGGCGAATTCTTGGCGGCAGCAGGCACTTTGAGGTGGTGGGAAGAATCAGCGACCTCTATTTACAGTTCTCTGCGTTTGACAGAAGCGTCGACGTCAGCTGTTAAAACTTATTGTGAATTGCCCTACTCCTCAGCCGTCGGTGAGTACAAAGACAAGTGTGAGAACATTGCTGTGAATCGTGCTTATTCACACCAATTAATCCGGTCGCTCCACCTCCGATACAGGGTTCCCCTTTTCGCAGCATGTCGCCTGCCACGCGGATCTTCAACTCCCCTCTCATTCACACGAATATTTGGATTATCCTCGCACCTAGGTCTCGATGTTAGCGCATGTATGACTCACACGTCCGAGGTATAAATACACACGCGCATAATTCACACACGACACAACGACACCAACGTGATTGAGCTCTGAAGCAAACGGTTGTGTCCGCGTTCTCTCCGATCTTTTTCTTTTTCGCGGGTAACAGAAAAACGTAATCGGGCCAGGGTTAATTCCGTGGCCCCGACGTGGTTCCAGACCACATGCTGGGCCCACAACAACCTATACCCAGACGCCAACGCAGTCAAAATTTGGTCCCAATTCCAGATTGGCTCGTAGTTTTCTCTTCAGGTGACTCAAATGCTTGAATTGGGGTGCGAGTATCGACCTTCCTGTAGTAAGGAACACCAACTCACTCTCTTCCACAATCCACAGTCTTCACCCCACTCCAGACTCAAAGAGTATGGCGCTTCAACAGTGTTGTCGAAGTCGCACTGGCCAAAATTGCAAGAAGAGATCCGAGCGTTGCAGCAGCAAGGCGTTAATTCGTGATGAAGGTCGCTTCAACGAAGACTCCGCAACGTCCAGAAGTGGTGAGCTGATACATGTCCAGTCTGTCAGCGATAAACCTAGCTGCCAATGCCAACTTGGTGTAAATTGGTAGTCTCAATTTTGGCTGGATGAGTGAAGCCGTAGGTTTTAGTGAAACATCGACACTCCAGGCAAAAAGTCCATGACGTGTGCAAAAGGCATCTGCACAAGTCTGCGGACTGACCGAAATCGGTGGGGTAAAAACACGTGTACATGGCAGAAAAAGGCTGTTTTGTACGGGGTGCGGTCGTGAGGATGAACCGAAACTCATGAACAGTCCAGTGTGAAAGCTCTCTACACAACTAATTCCTGCTCGTGATCTTCACACCATTAATAGTCACGCTGCAGCGGAACTGGAGTAATCTTGGAACTTATCTGTGGCCCAGTTGTGCATTTTAAGTTTCCCACTAAGACAGTTTAAATTGGTCGATTCGTTGGTAGATGCATCTAATTTTACGATCTTTTGTTCCCTCACTACCAGTCAGAGTTGATGCAAAAATCGATAGTTGAAAATGCGAGCCAATGAGAATAGGGCTACCGAGTCGTTTGAACAAGCGTGCGTGGATTTGCCGCCCAAAATGGTTTATTGGTGATCATAAAAGAAATCTAATCAAGATTTCGATTTGATGGATGATCAAAATTTTTGGGGATCCGGTAGGCTTTTATTGCGCCAAAGAAATTTAAACATTTAAAATATTCAACTAGTGAAAAAATACACCTTCTCCATAGCCGAAGCAAAGTGCTGTAGGTCTCAAAAAGGGCACAAATTCACAAAGGCTAGCCTCAGGTCTATCAGCCCCTTCTAAACATTGAAGAGTCCATGGAGAAGACAAGTTCAGTGGCAGGCAAGTGGAATTCCGCGATGGTGACGATGCTGAAACAGAAAACAGACTAGTCGTGATTTACTGGAAGTTACCAGCGTGAATTGTGGCACCGCCGTTGTTCTCTGTGGATTTCTCGACGCGTTGATGTCGTCTTCAAACAACAGACAACTCCATTTAAACGCGGCGGGTCTTTTCGTGAAGCAGAAATTTGGGTTTGAACCCCTGTACAATAGATTTCCTCTAGTTACCGTTGGCGGTCATTTTCATTTTTCCACCATTCGTTTTCAAAATGTTCTAGAACATCGAGAAGACCTATTCACGCAATACACATTAAATCCAACTTTTTTCAGGTATTCTTTGGTTCGTGTAGCGAACCCAAATATTTGTACACTTTGACGTGTTCCTGATTGGTCAGTATGTTCACACCAAACTAATTTCCACAACAATTAGAGAATTTGTGGCTTGTGCTGAAGCGCCCCAGGAACTCATTTACGCTGTCACGATTGTGAAGGATACGATGCTGGCCTTTCACAACCAACTCTTCGGCCTGAGCTTAGGAATTAGTGTGATCCGATAATGTGCTGGGCAACCAGACTGTTCAACTGAAATCGAACTTTTATGATAGTGACCTGACACCGAGTCGACTCCTAGAGGACAGCTCCATAGAAGCCGTTTCGAGGAGATGGAATGGCAGAATTAGCATGCACTGATTGCTACCGCAACGTTTGAACGAAATCTCAACTCACGTGGTCCCATCCGGCAACCAAATGCACCAACTCACTGTCGACTAATCACACACAACTAGAGACACACACGCACGCACGCGTTCTCGCACCACCCCGCATTACTTCTCTGGGGATAGGTCTTGCACATGAAGAAAAACTGCCTGTTTCGTGATTCACGACTTCAGAGAAAACACTGTCTTCGTGCGTGTGTTTATTTTTCCAAGTCTATGTGAAGGTGTTTACTTTTGGCCGAGGTAGTGACGCTTGTCGTGACTCATGTGCCAATTTGTACGCAGATCGCCCCTTTCAGAGGGGCAAGGGAGGGCGGGCTGACGGCCTCCCCCGACACCTGATACGCCAAAAGGGGGCGGATACGGCCGGGGTTTGCTGACATTTACAAGCTTCTGCCTCTGCCTCGGATACCTCGTTGGGCCTTTTTGTTGTGTTTTCAGTTGCCTGCGTTGGAAAACGGAATTTTCGGGGCGAAGAGGTGGGGGTAGGGGGGAGGGGTGGTTGGGACAGTACGCGGTACCAACTGCGTCGTAGCACAGTGGGCGTGAAGCCGTGCCAGTCAGCGGGTGCATGCCAACTGGATGTTTAACGCTAATCTTTTGTGTTGCGTTTGCGAGCGCTGTGATCCAATCACGAAAGCGACTCGGAAAACTTGCGCTGTTAACGGATAAGTGAACGATATTGCGGCAGTTTTGGGGTCAGTAACGCTCGACGTTCTAAACATCCGTCGATCGGCTTCGGTGAAAAAAATACGCGTTGGAAGGTACATTAAATGGAAAAGGAAGCCAGGCCACAAGACGGAGGTTGCCTGAGCAACTGATTTCCAATCAGAAGACCGTCTGTCACTAACAGTTCAAAAGTTGGCAGCATGCGTGTCATGTGAGTCAATCGCAAATCATTTGAGCTCATAAAAGCTATCATA
>UXSR01006028.1:0-12158 GCA_900604375.1 Mesocestoides corti | reverse complement strand
TTGGATTGCAGAGAGACACAGGATTGGCTGAGGCCAGGTGGTCTAATATGTCTGCGCCCTAATCCGACGCCACACCACACCACACAGCACGTCATGTCTGCGACATAGACCGCCACTCCTTTGAAATGAGCGAATCTGGCAAGAAGTTCTCTTTTGGGTTTTCAAAATCAAAGCAGTCGTCGAAGCTAGTTGGTGCCTCGATATTGCTAGAAAAAACAGAAAAGGAGGAACAGGCAGTGGAATTTCTGTCGTCTTTCGAAGATTTTGCACCGAAAAGGTTCGCTTACGTTAAGTAGTTAAAGAGACAAATTCTCGACTTAACTTCGGTAAGGTAAGAATGTAGGCGAGTGTGGTTAGCGTTCTTCGGGGTCGCTGGTCAGTTTGGTAAAATCTTAGCGACACTTTAGTGTTAAGTTGTTGACCGGAAATACCGCTACCAATTTCTGACCGTATTGTTGCTATCATATCCCCTGTATCCGTCTGTGAAATTAAGTCGTATTTTTAGTTGCTCGGGTTTATGAAATTCCTTGATTGATGTGCAGGTATTTGTGGGAGTTGTCTCGTGCATTCATAAAGCATTTTACTCGTTCACTGTTTTCACTGTCCAAAACTCCTGCTCTATCCCGATTTCTACTTTTAGTGTCTCAACTTTGAAGAAGGATGAACCGATTATTCCATTAACGATTTCTCGGTTCAATATACGTGAACAGTTAAAAAAGAAGTATCTCAAGGGAGAATCTGTGGATGAATTGACTGCTGAAGCACTGAGGGCTCTTTCTTCAGGCAAGACTGTCGTTCATTTATTTGCTTTAGACGAGTCCGTTGAAATTGACGCATCTTCACAATTTGCGAACTCAAGCGTTGTGGTTGAACTTCCTTCAAAGGGGTCATCAGTTAGCGCTGACGATCCTGTTGACGCTGATTATGACCAAATTCCCATTGAAAGTTTTGGTCTGGCTTTGTTGAAAGGAATGGGACTAAAAGAAGAGCAAGTAATATCACAACCCACTGCGTAAGTTAGTCAAGATGTAGTGCTCATTATCCATTTTAGTGATTACGCAGCAAAAGTTCGCCTCAAGGGCCTTGGTCTCGGAGCTGATCCCAGAGCGCTTCAGAAGTATAAAGAAGCTGAAAAAAATCGGTTTGCTGAAAACAATGAGAAATTAACCTGGAAGGAAGGGACTAGTTGCCAAGTAGTTTATGGGCGCAATGAAGGTCAATACGGCGTAGTAAGTTGCCCGATTGCCTACTGATGTGGAGTGTACGTATTTGGGTTACCTTTATTTTATGCAATTTCTTGAAGATTAAGGGCCTGGATGGTGATACAGGGCGCGTAATTGTTCAACTTGCATCTACCAAGCAGGTATTGAAAGTGATGCAAGCAACTCTGAGACTTGTGTCTTCTGCGGAGTACAATAAGTTTGCAATGTATCTTAGTAAGTTCCGAAAATTTAGCTTTCCGTATCAGTTTTCATCAGGTAGGAGCTCAATGTTGTTTAATAATATGTATGTTCTCTATACCTTTTAACTTCAAAGCATTTCTATCTGCTTACTGAACCCATTATTCACTCAGTAGGTATATCACGGTGTAACATGAAGTATATTAATTTGTTGTAACGTTGGAATTTCCTAATAGGGAAATCTTATAAAAATAGTAGCACATGCACACTTTTTAGTTTTGAACAGCGTTTTACTGTTTGAAATACTGGTAGAATTGCGTTACCATTCACCCCCAAATACACCAAACGTCGTTTGGAATGTCGGGCGTACTTATATTTGTAGTTCCATATAGTAGCTAAATTAGCTAAATATTACCGTGTAGATCACCTAGTGCGGTATTGATGCAGGCGTATCCATTGAATTGTCTGTTGAATTGTAAACGTCCTCGAATGATAAAGCACATGGCTTTGTGTTGTTTACACCAAACTGTGTCAAATAGAGGAGATTTAATTTTCTGATTTACTTTGTCCCCAGTGCTCATCGTCACACCAAATCTGTTATGCTAGATCATTAGCACCTTGAGGTCCTTTTTGCAATAAATTCATATTTTTGTATAAACACATGTTTGATCTCCGGCTACTGGGCAGGTAATTAAATGTACACTCCTAACGCGCACATATCCCCTTGTGGTGTCGTTTTTCTTCCTTTGTCAGTGGTGGCTGTAAGGACAAACTATCAATTTTAAGCACAATATCATTCTTGTAGACAGCGCAGAGGTTAAGAAATATAAGGATGGAGAGGGGACGGTGATCCGCAGGCGTGCAGATAGCAAAAGTGGCCAAACCGAAGCCGATGAAGCACCTTTTTGCGTCGAAAAGCGACGAAGGGTTGAGGATCCAGCAAAGAGATCGTCACATTCATGGTATGCGTAAAGGTACTATTGCTCCAGGGCCTATTATTTGTGGTATGTAACTAGATTTTTATTTTCGGTTTGGTAGCGGCGAGTCAACGTGGCTCCAAAAAGGTCTTATCGTACGATATCTTGACAAGGAGAGCAAATACTACCTGCACAAGGCAAGTTATATAGATCGAGTGCCCAAAATTTTACTTTAGATCAATTTCACAGCTAATTTTGATTAAATATTGCATAGCTTTTTGGAGAATGTCTCAGGTAGCCCTATTTACTTCCCCCACATTCAATTTTGGACGGCTATTGAGGGGATAAATTTAATTTGAGTTGCTCGTGCTTTTTTGGCGACTGTAACATCTGATGTTCCAACTTTTCAATGCATCGTGAATTTCCCTTCGTTGGAGTGGAATGACCTCCCAAGAATACAATTGCGACTTCTCGGTTTTTTTCAATAGACTATTATAACTTTCCATCATTAACTGACTTTTAACAAACATGCAGCGATAATTGCAATCGTGTGAAAGAAAGTTCTGCTATGCCTTGGTTTTTAAATTTGAATGTGCTTATCGTTTTTATTTTCCTTTATTGTTTAGGTCAAAATTCTATCAGTTTCCTCATCAGCCTCTCATTCTCACCGATGTTCATGTGTGACAGAAAGCGGACGAACGCTGAAAGGTACGTAGTGTTGCAGATAAGCAGAAGTTATGCAGTCAAATGGCTAAAGTAGCCCTCTCCTCTGCTTATTTCATAGCGGATATACTGCTGCTATTAGTAGTACAGACCAACTTATTGGTACTCATTTCTTTCAACGTCTGGTTTTGATTTCTCTAAAATTGACGACCATTAAATCTATATTGTGATAGGGATTTCTACCTTTATGACCACTGTCTTCGTAACTTAACCTCCAAATTTCGCTAGCCAAGTTGTCTGTTCAAATTGTAAGTTCTCATTTTCATTTGTCGCTCTCGAATCATATGGCCCACCCTTCATGTACTCTTCCAGGTTTTTTTTTTCTAAAATATGTTTGTGGAACCTAGTTCATAATATTTTAGTCTAGCTAAAGTGCTTACTTTAATGTGTGGTTCGAGCATGACTTTGAGCCTAAAATGGCATCTGTTAGGTGACCCGAACCGAGACTCATGGAGGGTGCTTTTGCACCACCTTCGAATCATGCTTGCTTCTGCTCGGCTTTATTAGCCCGTTACCACGTGTTGGTCGACGTCATTAGGTACATTTAATTAAGTGTAAGGACCATGGTCTTTTTGTAGATATTCATGAAAAATATCTGCAAACGACTGTTCCCAAACGTTCGGGCGAATCGGTGGTAGTTGTACGTGGACCTTACCTGGATGAAGTCGGCAAACTTGTTGAAAGAAATGACCAGTCATCACAGGCCTATATCTCCCTAAATTCCATCGGACGGGAGATTGCTTTTCACTATGATGACGTTTGCAGTTTTAGCAATTGAATTTTGCGAAGTTTTAAGTGTATATAAAGTGCTTTTTAAAAAAAATATTTTTACGAACCACTCTGAAATTCACACTTATTTATATGTGTAATGCTACTTTATATTAAATCTTAATTTAATTTGATTTCTGCGAACTTGGACTGTCGTTGAGTATTTTGTAATTTCAAAAAGATGATTTGTCTTATGATTTTCAATATTGAAATATTCTCAAGTGCGATTTTGATTCTTAAATGCTCTTTCTTTAATTTAGAGATAGATTTAAGTAAAAGTGTAGGTAATCAAAATTCACATTTTGGAGAGCCGTGTACAATTTCCAGGTCCTAGTATGAAAAAGACTGGCACAACAGAACATGCTTTATTGACAAATGATAGGCCAGAACCACAAGTCAGGCGCCGTCCACCCAAGTCCACCACGCTGGCTACGCTGCTCGTCATAAACTGATCCTCATTCATGTCTTTCTTTAGTCGGCTGCATATCTTCCTCGCATGCCATTAGAACCCGGAATGCATGGGAGCTGATACTCTAAGTTGCCTTTATGAGCAAAGGTTTTTGGCCCCTTATGGACTACATTTATCTGTTGGCACAAGTGGAGGTCTACTATGAAACCGGTGAGGTACAAGATTGTGGCTAACTTAAAGGTAGAATTTCCCCTTGGGAGAATTTGCTTGTAGCATTCACTGGTGTGAAAAGCTTAATGGGGTCGAGTCAAATCGTTGTACACACTTTGGCCATGGTTCGTGGCATCAAAAAATAGGGAGCGGTTTGTTATTACGCAATGGGGTAGTCCAGGATAAACATTCGGGCCAATCCGGTGTGAGTTGAAGTTTCCATGGCTGAAAGCATGCTGAGAAAAGAGGGCATTGAGCGGGAGAATGGAGAGGCCGGATTGAAGATTCACAGCAGATCAATCCAGCTTGACTTTGGGTACTTCTGGAGAATACCCAAGCTCTGGTATCAAGAATACCCATACAACAGAACAAGCTTTATTGACCAACCATAAGCTAGAACCACACGTAAGGCGCTGTCCATTTGAGTCTACCATGCTGGATATGCTGCTCATTATGTACTGCTCCTCATTCACGTCTGTCTGGTTGGCTGCATACCTTCCACGCATGCTATTGGAACGCAGAGAGACAGAGGATTGGCTGAGGTCAGCGAGGTCATGGAGTGTGCTTGGGCATGATCGAAAGGCGTAAAGACGAATAGAAAGGTTTAGTAGCACAAAATATTGGAGTGGCTCTCCGGTAACGGGTTCAGAGTCACTGTTGACAAGGGCTTTACTTATATAATTGGTCCCGGTTGCTCCTGACCGCCCATCGGCACCCGCTTCGATTCTAGAAATAAAAAGACAATCTCGTGAGGGAATTGGCTATTCGAGCTTTGGGTCTCTATTTGAAAATCAAATGCTCCTCGCAACCGGAAGTCAGGTGATGCCACCCCCACGGCGCGCCACTGGCTCTCGACCAATGGCAGGATGCCAAGATAGCGTCCTTCTGCCCCCAAGCTACAGTCCAATATGCTAGTGTTCTTATGGGTCGTTACACTGCCTCCCCTGAGGAGTGAAGCTGTCCTCAGCTTCTGGCTTGGCTCCCCGCACTTTTAATGATTGACAGAAGATCCAGTTCGATGCTCACCGATACCCCACATCTAGCAGGATGGTGACCCAAGCGACTAGTAGACGAGGCACTTTGCTCTAGTTAACTAGAAGGAAGGCCGCATCATTCATTACAAGTACCTTCTCTTCCTGCAGTCCAACTGGCTTCTACTGCCCTTTTCGTCGTCGCTGAGTTTGCAATGCCTCTTCAGATGCCGTAGTCCTAATCCCGGGGAATGTCCATGGATTCAATGTATGAGATATAGGATGACTGCCATGACAACTTCAGCTGGCATTAAAGGGTCATGGCCTCTGTTATCTATAGGAGATGAAGGGCTGGGGTTCGATTCGCGTTATTCGAACGCATCCGCTGCCACCAATGTAGAATACCCGAGCCCTAATAGGTAAAAGACCGGTACAACAGAATAGGATTTATTGACCAATCACAAGCCAGAGCCTCACGTCAGGCGCCTTCCATCCGCGTCCACTACGCTGGCCACGCCACTCATGATATACTGCACCTCATTCGTTTCCTTCTCTGGTTGGCTGCCTATCTTCCTCGTAGGCCATTGGAACGCAGAGGGACACAGGATTGGCTGCGGCCAGGTGGTCCAACATGTCTGCGCCCAGATCCGACGCCCCACCACACCACACCACATTACACCCGCTACACTACACTACAATGTTCAAAAAGTATGTCCATGGCTTTTGGTAATAGCTAATGTTGTAGATTCAATGAAAAAGAGAGCGTTTCATCTGTAAATACAGCAAAAAATACCGTTTCAAAAACTATTAAAAACAAAGTCTCGGAAAACTTTGAAATTGCAAAGGAGTATCTCGATAAGATTTTACCAAAAAAAGAACCGCTAAAGCTGCTCAAATGGTAAATCCTCAATTCTGACGTTACTTCCAGTCATGATCATATCGAGCTTTTTGCGGATCCCAATGGGGAAGTGATATTTTTCCGCCAACGCGATGGGCCATTTGTTCCAACATTAAAACTCCTTCACAAATGCAAGTTTGCAACCTTTTTTGACACAGTATTCCTGCCCAATTTATTAAGCCTCATATTTTTGCCATTCCTTGCACACGAATCCGCATCATTATTTAAAGTATTTTGGAGTCATCTATTATAGATATTGTATGGTGTTTTGAAACCTACCTTCACAAAAGAAATCATTGTGTTTTGTTGTTGTAGATCCGTTTTTACTTCCTCAACTGCAAGTAGACCGTGGCGCCATCAAACATGTACTTAATGGGTCCAATATCATGTGCCCTGGACTTACTTCGCCTGGTGCCAAACTTTGCGATGTTCCCAAGGGTACCGTTGTCGCTATAATGGCAGAGGGAAAAGAGCATGCTGTTGCCGTTGGTATTACTGCGATGTCGGCCACCGAAATGTATAATGCGTCTCTTTATTTTTATGGTTATTTTTTTCCCTTACGAATGCATATTTCCTCACAATTTTAGGCTTGACATTAACAAGAATGTCGGTGTGGAGACCTGGCACTATCTGAATGACGGTTTGTGGCTAATGAAGCCAGTGCTTTGACTACGGCAGTGAAATTACACTGTCTGACCCCTGTACATGTGACATTGTTTCATGTTTTCGTATCGTTTGACTAAAAATACATGTTTTTCTTGTGAAGGCGTTTTTGCATGCGTACTCCCTGCTCTCTGGTTTACCTTGGTAGCTGAGTAAGTGAAGGTAATGACTACAGTTTGGGCCCTTTTATTAATTTTCGATACATTCATGTCCACCTTCACATCCGTTGTGGTTATAGCACACGCACACACACATTGTCGGTGCCTTGTGACAAAAGTGGTTACGGACCACACATTCAAGATTCTCAAAGCATCAGAGGTTCAATGCGACTTTTCCACACTCCCATTCCGTTTCATGTGTCTGTCAGTATACTTTTACGAAACAAAGTCAGGATGAAAAATCGAGGTCGTGCTAGAATTCCCTTTGGGGTTCTTACAAACTAACGAATTCTTTTATTTTAGATACGGCCTCGCTATGAGTTCGATACGCCTCATTAGGGTAAGTCAAGTAGCTCTGTTCAAATACAAATAAACTAGTCTGAAATAAAATCTATTACGCGCATTATGAGGCTTTGAGGTCAGATAAAAAAATTAAAAGTTGGCTGCCTCTAACTAGCTTGTTTCGAGACTATATTCAAGTATTTTTCTAGTTAATCGTTTATTTATTCATTAATTTTCGCCTATCTTTTCCAGCGGTGCGGTTTACCTTTTCTGGCTTTCACAATTTTGATTATTACTGTCTGGAAAATTATTCAACCGGATACTAAACCGATGTCTAAGACAGGTGTCAATCACAGTCTCGCAATTATTGTACCCTTCCGAGAGCGTTTTACCAACTTACTTCTATTTCTTCCGCACATGCATGGCTATCTTAAACGGAAAGGAATTCCACACAGTTTCTACATAGTGAATCAGGCAGATGACTACAGGTATGACCTTCCATTTTCTTTTATCTTCGATGTTTCTTTGTGCACTTTGTGTCAACACTAAGTGGATATTGGGCTCAAGCTTGCTATGCGTTGTATGGTGACCGGTCACATGCCTTTTGGATTGAACTGTCGTAGGTTCATTATCCTCTAAACGAATACTTTCTCACTTTCTGTTATTACTTTTGGTGTTTTCCAAACTTACACCATAAAACCGCGATACAAGCGCCATATGTGGTCACAATTGAAACTACTTGAGCATTACTTATCGCAATTCCTCTTTTGGATAACCACTTTCCATAGTTTTTCATAATTTCAAATGTTTTCTATCCACTGGCAATGCTGTTAATTCAAATGTATACTTATGGGTCTATTTAAATCAGCTTCATAGAAGTTTATTGAACAACCAAGTTGCTACTTTCGTCCGAAAATTTAACTACATAGGTAAGTACTCCAACTTTTAAAACACCTAAAGTGTTGGGAATGAGGGCATTCGATATATTTTGTGATTCAACATAGCAAGTTAAACCTGATTCACAGCTAGTACTAATTGTAACAACAGGCTTGGGATTTTGTGGTTCAAACAGATAACTGAAACCTCTAGCACCGGAAGATTGTGTATTTTTAGTGCAATACGTATGCGATAAACCTGGTAAAGTGCGAAAATTCTTATTCTGGGAAGGCACTAAACTTGTAGATTCAATCGAGGATTTCTACTCAATGTTGGCGTGAAGGAATCAGAATTAATGGAGTCCCATTACTTTGAGTCATCAGTGTCTGGGTGGACAAATCGTCAGCCCCCCTGTTCAATGATTGCCCTGCACGATGTCGATCTCCTTCCAGTTGATGTCGATATTAAATACGAGCACATTGATCGCCTCCCCTATCACCTCATACCCTACTGGATGCATCCGCTGTACCACACATACACCAAATATATAGGTGGTGCGATGATAATTTCGCGGGAATCTTACCGACTAGTCAACGGATTTTCAAATCGGTTTTGGGGCTGGGGTCGAGAAGACGATGAGTTCGGACTTAGATTACGTGCCGCAAATTTAGTTGTGAGTATAGGCCTTATGTATCTTAACGTTATTTTGATAATTTGTACTACTGTAATTTCCTTTCAGGTTCAATCCGAGCGAAAACCGACAATCGTCACTCCAAAGTTTCAACACCTTCACACAAAGACCTATAAGCGGGAAAAGATGCCATATGATAATCCGGTAAGAATGCTGTTAAAATCGGAACATGTCAGATGAAGTGCTATTTTGGCGTGGTAATACGCTGGTTATCTTATCACAACTGCCTCTGAAATCCTGGGGACGTACTTTGAAAGGTGTAGCCATTATTTGAGAAATTGAGCTCTTATCTCCTTCGCGGAGTGTCAAGTCACAATCTCGGCGCGGTGCCCAGAGTATATTGGGACGGGTTGGAGCAAGCCGACCGCGCCTCCACAAAACAGTCCAGAGCTAATTCGGATGGGCCAGTCTGGCGTCGAATTTCGCGCCCCACCAGCAGTGGAGGCTTACTCAGCCGGTGGTCCGACGCTGTCGTGCTAGTGTACAGCCCCAACGTGGCGTAGAGCGCCGCCGTCTTAGGCTTATTGACTGTTTTTCGCGGTTGACGCGAAGCACCCCCCCCGCCTAACGATTCCAATTTGCCGTTTTCCCACAAACACGAGCATTGACTATTTCCAAGGAATTCTTCCCTAGGTAACTCAACGTGATTATGCATCAGGATTGAACACTACTCACTACACGCTTCTATCGCGAATACAAGCAGAAATTGCGAACGTGAAGGTCTGGATAATTAACGTTCGGCTTCACTGTGATACACTAACGACTCCTTACTGCCAACCAGATACATGAGAATTATGTCGGCAGACAAGCAGCGCGCTCTACGAATGTTCCTGATTTTATATGGACCGACGATTTGATTAGAAATAAATTGAATACAGAGTGGCGTGATCGCACAATAGACCTTGTCAAGTGATGTGTAATAAACGAATATTTGTCAGAGGCGTCGTAGTCCAGCTGTTTTGCCTTGAGGGGATTGTTTTTTTCCGGTGATGTACGACAGAACAAATCTGTATGGAGAGACCTCAGGCATGGAAAAGTCGATGACGTGGTCACAGTCAGTCTGTGAACATCCGAGCTCAGGCAGGTAGCTTTCAGATGTGTTGATGCAGTCGAGGACGTACAGCATCTCACCCTTGAGCTGGGATGATAATCTTTGACGGTGGTGTCCATTATCTGCAAGGTAACATAAGGCAATAAGACAACACCTCTGAGAATAGCCCCTCGTTAATAGACACAGGCATTCCAACGTAAAATCGTGCTCCCACGGAAAATAACTTCAAAATAACCAAAATAATTGTACTCGAATTGACTTGCGTGGCAAGGCAATTGGGATTTAGGCACTACCGCCAAGTCTGGATTACATGGGAAGTGGTATTTTTGCAATAGAGATGAAACTTTTTAAATTAGTAACAGAACGCAAGAGCGATAAATATTGTAGACTCCCGAAAGTGGAGTCTGACAGCAATCACAAGAAGAAAGTATTCGCTCGGCTATGTTGATAATGGAGGTTCGGCCTAGATGAAACCCTGGTTCAACCTGATGACCGGGGTTTCTATTGAAGTCCACTACATTAGAGTCTATTCTAAATTTGGAATCCTTACGAACTGTGCTAAAGCGCAGTTATTTCCGAGGAAAGGTAGGTAAGGTATAGGTAAATAGGCATTTTGAAATCGAACCGATGGAAGGAGGCTGCACTTCAATATTGACGGTCCAACGTTCCCAGGCTGATGGTTCAGAACCGAGGACCCAATTACCTTTGCGGTTTATAACAAAGGCCAGCGCAATAGATCCTCTTGTCGATTTATCAGAACTATTTTTAGCTTCATCGTGAAGAGCTTTCGAGAATAGTGCAACTTGGCCGGCAATGCGTTCGTGAACGGCTTTGGAAGCCACCCGAACCTACAATAACAAAAAATGGCATTCTTAATTAGCAATTGTTGCAAACACATTATGCAACGGCGCGGTTTATATTTAGGCTATTTTCCTAGGCGAAGTAAGTGTTCTGCTTGAACAACATGAATAAAAGTTCTCAGTGAAAAATGCCGCGACAGACCCCGTGACTTGTAGCAATTCCTGATGCAAAAGAATACAAAAAAAGTCAGTAAGAAAAAATGACGTGCCTGAGTAAAAACGTCCGCTACACAATGGCAAAACTAAGGCATACGGTAAGGTAAATCGCATGCTAGCAATAAGCTCACATAAGTCAAGTCAACATTTCGACAGTCGACATCTTCTGTACCAATATAGGATGTGTAGCTCACAGCTCCGTCTTTGAAGGTAAGCTAAAGCAATTAAATAAAGAAAATGCTACCGTTGGGAAAGTTCTGTGGAATGTAATGGTATGGAAGAGGGCGACAAGGACTTCTTCTAAGTCAGATATTTGCAGTGACTATAAATTCTAGTTTATCGCATCGACATTTACAAAATTAATGGTGTACTCCTTAAAAGTCATAGCGTGTTTTCCAAAACAATAGCGTTTAGGCAGAACTTGGTTTGGTAGTATTATGTGGTGCAGTGTGATGCTGTGGTGTGGTGTGGCGTCGGATCAGGGTGCAGACATATTGGACCACCTGGCCTCAGCCAATCGCGTGTCTCTCTGCGATCCAATGGCATGCGGGAAAGGAAGGCAGCCAACCAGAGAAGGACATGGATGAGATGCAGTATGTAATGAGCGGCGTGGCCGGTGTGGAGGACTCGGATGGAAGGCGCCTGACGCGTGGCTCTGGCTTGTGATTGGTCAATAAAGCCTGTTCTGTTGTATCGGTCTTTTACCTATTAGGGTCGGGTATTCTACAGTAGCGTCAGATCGGGGCGCAGACATATTGGACTGCCTGGCCACAGCCAATCCTGTGCCTCTCTGTGTTCCAATGGCATGCGACGAAAATATGCAACCAACCCAAGAGAAACGTGAATACGGAGCAGTATTTAATAAGCAGCGCATCCAGCTTGGTGGATTCGGTTGGACGGCGCCTGACATATGGTTCTGGCTTATCATTTGTCAATAAACCAGCATTGGGAACTCGAAAAAAAACAAAGCCCAAAAATGGTACTGGCTTGTAGACGGTCAGAAAAGACTATTCTCATGCACCGGTCTAATTGATATTTGGGCTACATCATACATAAATTGGTACATTACCCGGTGCAGAACTATTGGAACACGTCGTGCTCAATAAGTACTCAGATTATGTGGGT
>UXSR01006027.1:1440-14412 GCA_900604375.1 Mesocestoides corti | reverse complement strand
TTACCACACTGTATTTTGCCACAGAAATCACAAGTCTGTCTGCTCTAATATTCTTCGTTTATATCATATTTGCAGGTCAGTATTAGAGAACTCCGCGCTCGTGGCCTGCAAGCGGATATTCTCTTCTGCCGATGTAATTGTGAGCTGCCTCGAAAAGTAATCGAAAAACTCGGACTATTCTGCCAACTCCCAGTTGATCATGTGAGCGTTATTTCCCTCCCGCCTTAAAACCCGGTACACTTGAATAAGCCTTCAACTCTGCCATTGGCGAAAATCGAGCTACTTATGTTATGTGCTTAACCTGGGGGTTTTCGCCTGGTCATTGTCATGTCATCTGGAATGCCGGACGGTCATCTGGAAGGGCGAAATGTCTAGCAAATAGATGGTCAGTAAACCATTATAAATTTATCTCCAGTTCTGCACATCTTCGTTCCAGCCTTTTCTAATTGTTTGTTTCATTGGTGAATGAACCTCACCTATCCCCTTGATCAATAATGCGCAACATTCATTACGTAGGTTAGGGTCTGGTTTTTACAAGTTTTCGCAGAGTGTCCCCCCGCTCGCCTCAGGTGTGCAGCCCACGGGTTCAAATTGGGTCATGAGACGCGTAAGGTGACCGCAGTAAGGTCGAACTTGCACGAGTTATTAACATTAGCCTCATGGTTTCATCCTTTCAGGTAATTCAAGTTCGCGATCTTGAAAATCTCTACCAGGTCCCACTGTCCCTTGAGGAGCAAAGTCTCTCGCGTCTGCTTTTGCGCCATTTTTCGCTCGAACCCAAGGAACTTGGTTTGACGTCCCCCTTGGCAGGTTGGCAGGCCATGGTTGACCATATGACGGATGCCACCGAAACCATTCGCGTTGCCGTAGCTGGAAAGTACACCAAACTCAGTGACGCTTATCTTTCATTGATTAAGGTTAGTCTCGGTTCAGGTCGGGATCCTTGCCTCATCGCCATTCCTAGCGTGCTTCATTGACACAATTACGTGCATAATGAACACGAAATCGCAACACGATTCGCACATAGCAGCTAAAATCACAGAAATATGGAAAGCCAGCATGGAGTAGGTGTAAGAAGCTAAGAGGGTTCCACGTGTGTCCAAATAAAAGCATGCATAGTGGCCAGTAAAGTAATTGCACCATCCCATGTGCTGAACATACCACTTTCAGAGCTCTTGTGGCAAAACCCAAGTGTGCACGGCTCACCGTATTTCGTGGGTGGCTAAACTAGCCAAGTGCAAATGCACATTTCTGATCTATGAAAGCCCTTGGGTAGTTGTGTCCTGAGAGCATCATAAATTGTGCATAGGTCAGGTGTCATAAAGCAGCCTTGTTAGCAAAATGGTTTCCTAAACGCACGAATGGCGACTGCGCACCATACTCATTTCGCCATAGCTTCAATTCGACTTTGCCTATGTTGACTAAACGAAAAGTATGCTTCGTTACTTGGGTTGGCCAATTCCCAGAGGGGCTTCTCTCACGCTGACTGACTGACTGACTGACACGAACAGGAAGGAAGATGCTCATTTTAGGTAAATATGTCGATTTTTATAGTGCAAAATTGGAGAGGTTAGTGGAAGGCCTCTCTGGTATGTGCCTCTGTGCTGGTGATAGTGACACCGCGTATGGACTGTTCTCCAGTATATCTTTCGTTTTTTGGTGGTTAATCAAATATTTTATACACAGAAATGGTGTACGCTAATCTAGCACTATGCCAATGCATTTTGCATAAGGCAAGCACCACACCAACCCAATCCTCTTATCTTTAGATTTTAATCCGAATAACTCTGTAAGTGTTGCTGTTGCACCCTAATGATTCGGACGCGCCTTAACCCTCTTGGTTGCTCCTTAATCTGCTTTAGCAACACACCTCACAACTTCGCTGATCTGAGTGTGTCTGCTCGATTTTTAAGTAGATTTGAAACCTGTAAAATCATTATGAAACAGTTCATCTCCAGGATCTCATTGCTGAACATGGATTCAGTGTCTTAACAATGTGGACGCTCCGAAATGACGATGATTTTGTCGTATCGGTTTTGCGTGAATTCATTACCAGTGTGTATCCTTACTGATGGATGTCGGTGTGACCAATGAAGCCCATTTGTACTGAATAGCGTGTAATGTGTAGTGCATCATTTCTGTCCATGTGTCCTGTTCACAGATGTGCTGACGCAGCTTGTCAGCTACGTTAAGTCCACTGAGAGTGACAGCGGTGGTGTGCCACTCAGTTTGTGGTGCTAAGTCGGCTTCTTAGGTGACTCAACTGAGTATGGTTGACAAGCTGTCATGGTGCGTCTGTTTTGTTAATTTTAGCAAGAGAAGCTGTGATATGTGACATTCTTCAGAAACTCCTCAGTTATTTGGGTTGTCTTGGACATGGGAATCACAGAGTACGGCCTGTGCGCGACTTGCCAAGACGTTTGCAATGCGCAGTCGACTTGTCCGACCCAGAATTAACTAAAAGGCCCTGTGCTGCATCCAATAACCTTTCTTTAGCCCAGGCTCTCTGGCTGTGGCAAGGTCTGAAATTGGCAAATGTTTATAAGCGTTTGCTTATACACAGAGAATGGAAGATTAATTTGAACTTATAAGGAACTTTGTATAAGTTAGGAAACTGAATCAATTTAGTAGATGACCTTCGGAATTTTAAGGGATAATTACTCAAAGTCACATTAATCGCTGCCATGTGAAAGTTCAGGGCGATTCCTTACTTATGCTTGGAAAAATTAGATTGCTGTCTCTGAACCCTCAACAATTCATGAAATTGTACATTTACAGCCGTCATATTCACAACTTTCTCAGGTGCCACTTCATACGAGTAGCGTGTGTTGTCAGGCTAAGTTGCCGAAACACTACCTAAACCTGTTTGTCGTCGCTCGGTGACTGCTTTCCTGGGCATAAGCCAAAGCCATAAGGTGATGTCTCATGGCAGCTTTGTTCAATGTGATGTGAAATGTAGTAGTCACTCAAGGCACCCAAGTATAGTCTGCTATTCCGACCTTGTCAACGTATTCATAGTTTGCGGTCTAGCACAAATTATCTTTCCGGAATCCAGGCATGTGAACACGCTGCCACGAATGCAAACTGCAAGCTTAAGGTGGAATTAGTTGACACAGAGGATTTGGAGCCGGCGATGGAACTGATAGCTCCTGAACAATACCACGAGGCCTGGTTGTCTATCAGCAACGCCCAAGCGGTTATTGTCGCGGGGGGATTCGGGCCACGTGGCTGCGAAGGCAAAATCTCCGTAATTCGCTACTGCCGTGAACGGGGAGTCCCCTTCCTCGGCATTTGCCTTGGCTTCCAGTTGGCTGTCGTAGAGTTTGCCCGAAACGTCTTGGGATGGAAAGTGAGTTTATGATTTTCTGTTTTTCACACTTTGGTAAGTTGTAGGTTGGATGGGCGGTGGGTGCAGAAATCTTAGTTCGACTAACACGAATAGCCTTAGTAGCTAGTGCAGTGATTATTGGTTAGTTCAATTCCGGTTGCTTTCGGTTTAAAGCCTAATTAGTCTTCAGTATGTCCTGAACTCAGTGTAATTGTGATGGAGACAGTAAGATGATGCTAAAATTGATTTTTCACATGAAAATCGTTGTAATGGTGTTGGATGCGCACACAATGATGCGCATTGGTGCTCGTATCTACTTGTTCTCTGCGCCGTACTGCCATTTTAAATGTGGGATTTCAATGAACGGTTATTATTCACCGTTTGTTGTGCATCAAATTATGCCTACATAGTTCATCTAAGTATGAATGTATGCTTGTTAAAGCGTCGCCTGTTTACATTTCACTTTAACTTAGCGGACCCCAAAGTAATCGTTGAGTGTGGGTTAGTAAGTCGTTTATTTTGTCCCCTTTTGTCCGTCCATTTAATTGAAATTATGCATGGACAGTTTGTGGCGTTTAGATTAACCATTTAAAAGGGTACTGTATCAAATGGGAGCGGGTGTTTTCTTCTTTTTTGTAGGATGCAAACTCGATGGAATTTAATCCAGACACCAATTACCCAGTGGTGATCGACATGCCAGAATTTAACCCGGGTGATATGGGTGGAACAATGCGACTTGGTTCCCGTCGAACCATGTTTTTCGTCTCACCAACAGTGAAACGCTACATAGAGGACTCCTCCACTCCAAAGTCGAATGGGACGATGGAAATCGCAACTAACGCTTCTGAAAGTGATGAAACCGGTGACCGTGTTGGCGATGTTGTCGAAGATGATGAGGAGACTGCAAAACACTTGCTCTCCAAGTTTAATAGTTACCATTACGTAAATGCCGACCACATTTATGCCAGACATCGACATAGGTAAGGTTTCGAGATTTTCCAGCTTTAAAAATCATAATAGGTGTTTGCACGTTGAGTATCACCTGAAAACAACTTTGCTATCACCCTGAGTGCTACTGATACTTCAGGAGCAAATCCTTTGTCAACTTATCTTTCACTTATAATAGGTACGAGGTCAATCCAACGTTCATCAAGCACTTTGAAGCCAACGGGCTTGCCTTTATCGGTCGTGACGCCGATCATGGCAATCGTATGGAAATAGGCGAGTTGATACGACCTATCACAATCCACAAAGTGATCCCTAAGGACGCAGGAGATTTGAAGAACTCGGAACGGCAGCACCCATATTTTGTGGGCACTCAATTCCACCCTGAGTACACATCTCGCCCAATGACGCCTTCACCGTTTTTCGTTGGCCTTATTCTTGCTGCTCGTACCCAACAATCTGCTGGTTCGGGACAATTACCTCCCCAGCCTAAGCCGTGGATTTCAAAGCAACAGCCGGCGTCGCTGTCGTATAATTCACTATTTCCCCTCATGGGAGATGCATAGGACTGAGGCCTACCCATATCCTCACTATCTAAGTGCATTTCGTAGAGTTTATGACCGGTAATTGGTGAACCTCTTTTCCTAGTTATTTTTATTTGTTTTAAATAAACGGGAAGGAGTCTAGTTGTTTTATGATAAATCTCTTTGATGGACGTACTCCTCTCAGTCGCGTTTTGAAGATGTTGCAACGGTTGTTGATCCCCGCCTTAATAAAGCGACGAATGGAGCAATCACTGGTTGTTTCCGTCAACCTAGCTCTACCAGTACACTAGTTCGTGCAATCTCAAGACTGTGGCGATACGATTTTGCCAAAAAGTCAACAAACCATGCTGTTGTAGGACTGATTACTTTAATATTTTGTGCCAGTCGCACGTCCTTAGTATGGTTCCCAGTTCAAGTGGCCTGTTTTTTATGTTAAGTGTCCATCCGGCCTCACACCATGGTTCTAGTTTGAAAAGAACGTGAATTGTATCTGCATTTACTTAAGCAGAATCTTCTGTCTGCATGTAGCATACACGAGCTAACAGTAGACACATTCATAAACTTCATCCTAATTAGCGTTTATTGATAGCTCAGAGTAGGATTATGAGATGTGAGTGGACAATTAGCCAAGCATTTAACTTATTGATTCTATTCATTACTTTCCAACCAACCCGTAAACGGGGCTTGTCTTGGTTCTGTTCACTTCACTTACTGCCTTCGCCTGTGCAGTTTTTGATTCTTTGGCCGGCAACCTCCTAATACTCCAGAATCTTTGTTTTCCACCTGATTGATATCACATCAACTGAAATCTACCTGGTTCTTTTTTGGCTTTAAATTGACGGAGTAACTTAACGTGTTGGATATCAATCTTCGTAAACCTAGCAAGATAGTCGACTTTTTTTCTTTTTTAACTAAGTCACCTATGAGGAAACTAAGTTGAAGGTCCAGCTAACCTGACTGTTCACTATATTGTAATCCTGGCCACTTTAAGAAGTAACCGCCGATGATTGCCATGGAATTGATGAAAATAAATTCAAGTTCGTTCAAACAACAAAAATCGCCTTGAGAAATATGTAAAAACACTTGATCCACTCAAGCGCCAAATTTCCGACCCAATAAACTTGGTCGTCTGCTTTGGTCATATTTGGTCTGTTTTGGCTAGTTCATGTGCGTGCTAGTGATTAAGAAAGGAGAGATGCTAAGTTGTCCTGATTCCCAAACAGCAGTAAAAATGAGAACATCTCTCTCAATGCTAATAGATGAAGGCCTTTTGAGCCAGGCTAGCTTCCATGATGCCGCTAGCCAGAGATTGCATGGTGGTGAAGCGGGAACCAATTAAACAATTTCCCAAACATAGAGTGTTTTGTGTTTCAAAGGGATGTGATTTCACAGTTGAATTGGGTGTTGTAGTCAGCAATCCCGTGTCGTAAGTCTGCGTAAAAAAAAAAATTAACGTAAGACCAATTTCAAAACTTGTGCAACCTTAATTCGATTGCAAACCTTCGACACCAGCGAACTGACACTATAATCCTAAGAATATAATTATTTTGTGCAAAGTGGAATCCTTATTGCTTATAGATTCGAACTTGTTCAGTGCTGCAACTTGATGGTTCTCATATACATTAACTTATGGGTTGAGCATTCGTATAAATGGACAACAGCCTTGGGCATCAGTAGTGTGAACAAGTTTTGTTGTGGCCGGATGTGCAACACAAACTATCACGGCAGAGTCCCAATGTCGGCGGCTCGCTAAACATTGTGGTCGTCCGAATCCGTGAAGTTTCAAATGGCAGTGCTCTTCGGTGAGACTGAACATTGTCGCAAAAGTAATGTAGAAGCTTTAATAAGCCCCATCTGAAAACCGATTTTGGCTGATAGCTCAACGGAGAGAACTCGAAACAGTCATTGATATTTCAAGACATATATTTACAACACTAGCTAGCTTTGAGAGATATGTCAGTACAGGATGGGTAAACCACGCAATCTGAGATTGTTTGGCAAGATTTGCCACTCGGGAGTTTATACAGTCAGTAGAACTTATGACACCAATAGAATATGGTCAATTGATAACAGATGTGAGATTCTGACTTGTTTCGACGCTGCTTACAGATCCTCGGTTAGCAGAACCGTCTGAATGGATTTGATGGTTTTTTCTAATCTGTGACGTGTAACCGCATTAAAAAGATCACATCCGGAAAAATTGATAAATCTTGTCCCAGAGATAGGTATCATCGAGTACCGGTAATTTAATCAACAGGACATGAAAAGGCCTCGTGAGCTGACCCAAGTTGAAGAACATTAAGGGCAGTCCCACTGGCCTCATTGCAGTGCCGCGCATCACTTGCCTTTTTGGACCACCAGAAGTCACCAAACCGAATCTGCAGCTCAGATGTTTTATTTCACAGCATCCGACTGTTATGGCCGTCAAAACTGGCGCTTGCAGATTCTGCTGTTATCACCTTTACGCATCAAGGTCCACCAAGCGAAAAGAAGGGCATTGCTGGGACATGCGTCTGCTAATTTCAAGACTGTACGACGCGCCCCTTTTACATATATTGAAAGATCTTCGATGCGGAGTAAGTTTGTAGCTTTGTAGCAAACATTTAGTGGAATTATACCGCCGTAACAGCCTACTAATTTACAGTCAGTAGTTGATAAATGAAGACAAATGGTTTTGACAGATTGCACCAAATTAAATAAAGCCAAGTTGGCTACAATGCTCACTGTCTAGGATTCAGCGAGCCAGTAGTAATGTGTGCACTGCTGGGCTGTGGTTGAAAGGCAGAACAGCGATAAATCGCGTTACGCATAACGAGTCTTGATCTAATCTGATCGATGTGCTGTGTGCATTTGTAATGTATGAAATAAACAGATGCACGTGTGAGTGATTTTTCAATTTTAGCAACTGAAATGACTTTGTGAGATGTTTTAAATGCACAAATGAACAACCTATTCTTCAATATGATTACATTTCAATGTATATATGAGATTTTAGTACACATGGTTAATAGTTGGTTGAATCTTTGTTATGTGCATAGTAAGATCGCGAAAACGCCAGTAACAATGAGCTCGTTGGAAATAACGAAAGTTTGTACGAACTTTTTCTCTAAAAAAATGTATTGACTTAAGAACGTCACACGGAGAAACGAATTCATAAACATTATGACATCCGTGCCATCCCCCATCCCACATCCCCCATCAAAAAGCCGATTTAATAAAAATTGTGACTCCGGATCTCACTTGGCAACTTCCGCCAAGTCCCCCATCTTCCCCAGATTTATATAGTCACCTTTTCCGATCACTATCCATCAACTTATGCGAGAATTCATTCAATATTTACATGGAATTAAAAACATGCTTGGAAGAATACTAGTGAAAACCAGGTTTTATTGCAGACATTCTTAACCTAATTTATGCTGACAAAATTTCCGTCGAGTTAGAATAGCAAACCGTTGCCGTGTTACGTTCTCAAGTATTTTTTCGCATGGGACCAAGATGTTATTTATGGGAAAATCTAAGTCTACTTGATAACAAGCAGACATCAATGTACGCCAGTTCCGTCCACAATAATCCACATGCTTCATATGGCATGATCTCGTGAGAAATGATGTCCCGACTTATATCAAATAAAATTGGGTGGCTAATCCAAAAAAAGGTGCCATAATACGAAACCGCGGCCCGAAACGAAGAGGAAACCCAGATACTACTTCCAATCTATCCTTTGGTTACTTCCATGGTTACGAAATAGCCATATCAGAGAAATAAAACGTCAAGAACACTCCAACATGCACCACTTAGCCGGAATGTAGACGAGAATGCGGAAAATTGTCGCATCAATATACGTAAAAAAACAAATTGAGAAGTGTTGATCATGCTTAT
The DNA here is from genome assembly GCA_900604375.1 of Mesocestoides corti. Taxonomy (NCBI): domain Eukaryota; kingdom Metazoa; phylum Platyhelminthes; class Cestoda; order Cyclophyllidea; family Mesocestoididae; genus Mesocestoides; species Mesocestoides corti. Next base: position 5,715 of record UXSR01006027.1, on the reverse strand, counting down.
TACGCTGCACCTCACGTACGCCGACGAAAACAAACTAACAGCTTACACTTCAGGACACTACTTTAAATTCATGATCTTGCTCTCCGTCTAAAAAGCACACGGGTAGGACCCACTGGCCAAGTCCATAAATGAAAATGCTTGTTGTAAACAAATGCTGTGGCGAAATCCTGTAGCCATGGAAGCATTACCTCGGAGGACATCAGTGGGATTGACGACGTTAACTAGATAATTTTTTAAGCATGCTCCGCATTCACGACTCACCAACAGGCAACACTGACATCGAAGGATCCTCCAGTAATTACGAATCTTACCTAAACACAGGAAGTAGTAATACACTCGAACGAAGTAGCCGATGACGCTATTCTGGCAATGATCAGTAGAGACCATGCAAACTATTCATATGATGCTATTAATGGGCGTTCCAAATCGGATCTTGTGCACGAACTTTACGGCGCCGCCCACACAATCAAACTGCACCATCCCATCAGAAACACTAGTTGGGTAAAATTACAGATGCACTATGAAGCGTGATCCTGAGTGGAATCGTCAGAGGGAAACAGCCGGTTATGCGAGAGTATATGACAAGTCCAGAACTGTGACCAACAGGATGGCAAATGGGACCGCCGATTTGCAAGACTTCTGTTGGACACCCACGGTTCCGGCAAAACATCGTTTATGGCCTAAACTTTCTCACAACATCCACAATCAAACAACGGGAGCCTAAGGAAACATAAATGGGCACCGACTATTGTGATTTAGATAGACGAACCTCGCAACATTAACATGGGTGCAGTTCACCGTCACCTAACATTGCAAGAATTAATAGACCGCTAAAAATGAGCATAGGCTAGCAGCGAAAAGTTGGTATGTTTAAATATATATTTACATGAAGCAAATATATGAGAATGCAATCACTGTACAGTCGGTCCCTTAGATTCAGGTCCGGAGGACTGCAATTGTTGTTGACGCGCCTGCCACTTGCGGTACTTATAGTATCTGCGCAAGTAAAGCTTCACGAATTCACCAATCTTCTTAGTGTTTATCGAAGTACATCGGCTTCTTGAGATCTAAATTAAAGGTGTAAAAAGACGCAAATGGTTTACCTTATTTACAGACTTTCTAAGAATCGTACGACAGTCTTCTCTCGACACCTTTCCTGCAGCATAAAAAGGCTTTATAAAACTTCGAACTTCAAGAGCTATACGTTCTTGCCATTCGCGAGTGCTGCTGAACTCGGACCGCTTGCGCTTAGCCAGCATCTCTTGAACATTATACTCGAGGCGAGGTTTGTGCCTCTTCGGCTCCAATGGCAGATTTCCATTACCATTTGGAACCTCATTACAATGCTTGCCTCCGACAATATTGGGCAGAGGAGGGACACACGGCTTACTGGGCGACATTAAAGGATCCGTTTTGTTCGTAGCCATTGGTGGTAATGGTAGCGGTGGTGGTGGTGGAGGGGGACTACTAGTATGGCCACCAGATAGGTTCAGATGGGTTAGCAATGTATTTGCCGCGGTGTTAAGAAGTTTGTTGAGATGTTTCATTGGTGACTTGTCTTCAGCTGGGAGAGGAATCGTTGTTGCAGTTGTTGTGTCTCTGGTAGTGGCACCACCCAGGCCAACAATGCCATCCGTTGGCAATCCCGCTTTGCTCATTATCGTTTCAAGCAAATTAGATGAAGTGGGAGGTGGGGGTGGAGGAGGAGAAGGAAGAGGATGTCTTGGAGGGTCTTTGCCATGCGACTGCTGCTGAAATGGCAGGCCAGAGGCCGGATGGATCTGTTGAATGAATGGTGGAGGAGGCGGCGCGGTATAAGAAAGATTTGATAGAGATGGAGGTGGAGGAGGTGGAGGCGGTGGTTGTCCAAGGAGTCCACCAAACGGTAAAAGAGGATTAATCATTCCATTTAATGCAATTAGTTGTGGAGGGGGCCCAGGAAAGCGATTTAAGTGCGTCGGGTTAAAGGATGGTCGTTGCTGCATAAGGTTGGGCGGCAGCTCCCGGATTCCAGGCGTGTTGATCCTGTGAGACTGAAAATTATTAACATAGCTTCCTGACTGCGATTGTTGGTGAAAGGCCTCCTGGACCAAGGGAACAGGAGCCAATTGTGCATGGCCTGAATGGCTTGCGTGACCAAGGGGTGATTGACTGTGGCATTGCTGCTGCCAGTTTAAATTTGAGGCACTCGACAGAGGAGGCGGAGGAGGAGGACGATTCCGAAACACAAATGCGACACCTTCATTCAAACCCTGCACAAAAGGTCTGGAAGGTTGCTGACCTTCTGAAATATCAGGAGTACTTGTTTCGTCCATGTCATATTGTTCATCGACAGACTCGGGAAGAGGTGGCGGCTGGGGAATATTTGGGAGAGGCAGACTAACGGGGACGGGTGCAGTATCGGGGCCGGGCTTGTCTTTCCGGGACCTATAAGAATCAGTTTCGGGGCATTTGTTTTGACGACTACGACTTCGAGATCGAGTACGATACTCCTTACAGGAGTCACGACCACGACGATCCCGCCGGTCCCGGGATGCTGAACGAGAGCGCCTACGACGCCTGTCCCTTGATCTAGACCTTGATCGACGCCTGCTATGACTATATCGAGACCGTGAATGGGAGGAGGAACGTCTACGAGCTCTTTTTTCAAGACTTTTACTACTGCGTCTGCGTCTTGGAGATCGACTGCGGGGTCTAGACGACCTGGATGCGGCATGTCGGCTGGAAACCTTGTGAGAAACAGGCGACCTGTCTCTGTAAGAACGATCTTTTTCAATTTTTTTGCATTCTGTTCGTAAACTAGCTTCTTTTCGTTCACCTACATCCTCAGTGCTAGAAATTTTGGCGGAGCTTTGCGAAGGATTGCAGGTGTCGTTGAGTTTGTCCTCAGCTAATTTGTCGTAAGTGCCGTGATGCGAAGCCGCCCCAGCTACTGATGACTCTAAACTCTTATCGGAAGACGCTAGACCGGGAGATAGAACCACGTGGAGAACTTCAGCGGGCAAAACCGATGAATCCGACAGTGACGGTGATAAACAAGGAGACTTTGGTGCGAGGCTAGGATCTTCATTGGAGAACTTAGATACCCTGGAGGTTAACTTCGATTTTTCGGAAATGCTTATCGGGGACTCCTCTTGGCCATGTCCTTCGACGACGTCAGCATCAATGAAACTGCCTGAAGGAATGTCTCCATCAGCATCTTGATCAGTTGGGTGTGATGGGGAGTACACATCCATCACGCCAAAATATGAACGATCAACTAATGAGGCAAATTAGCGGAAATACCCACCCAAAAGCGATGTAGTACGACAAACCAAGGCATTTTCATATTGAGCTGTACGGGATAGTCTGTCAATTTAAACAATTACCTTCAAAAAAAGAAGTAAACAAGCAAAAGAAAAAAAATTAAAAATACTATTACTTCATTTTTCGTTTAGTATTAAAGCATTTAAAATCCTTAAATCGTGTAAAAAATTGCAAAAATGCTGATTCGATGGCATTATGCAAAAAAACAAAAATTTGAATGGGCTATTGCATCGAGATTTTACTAAACCAATGTATCCGGTTTTTTTAATTCTTTTGCAAACGCTTACACCTTTGCCTCGAATTAACAGCTCGCTGGCAATAGAAAAAAAATTAAGAAAAATATCTTAAAGCTTACAATGCTTATATTTTAGTATTATGACAACAGATCAACAAAGCCACGCCTGTAGTTTACGCAACAGCATTTAAACTACTAAACATCGATTACAAATTAAATCTGTTGCCTTTTCCAATTTAATCAAATTAAATAGAGAGAATACATTTCGAGAATATGAAAACGATAATATTTCCAGAGATATATTAACCAATATTATTACCAAAAAAACTTTTTTGGGATAAATACCTTTATTTAAAAAGAACAAACTCTTTCCTTAAATTAAATGAAAGAAAAAAACCTAAGCAAAAATAACACTTGCATATTTTCCGTATTTGGTTATTTCTCATGCAAAACCTGTTTAATGTTAAAACCTAACCAAAATTATGAACCACACAAAGATTTGGATGGTTAGTTGAGAGCACATGTATAATTTGACAATGTTAAAATTTTATAACGCAAATAATTTGTTATCATATTTCACAAAAAACAAAAACCAAAAGGATGACAAAATACACTTCTAACACTTTCATAGCAATAGAAGTGTCAATTTTTCGTACAAGAATTCCACACATTTAGATAGCCATTAAGCGCTGAAATTATTTCGCTGATGAAAGGTTATTGGATGCAGCACAGGA
>UXSR01006025.1:0-13941 GCA_900604375.1 Mesocestoides corti | reverse complement strand
GCAAAGTTCGTATTCTCGTTGGTGCTCGTTGCTTACTTGTGCGTTTGACAAGCTGTCAGCAGCAGTAAGTGGGACCGATGTCACGGTCCTGTTGCATCAGGTCCTGATACCCTACTGAGCCCTCCAGGTGGATGACCGCAGCATGAGGAAAAGCTGGTTCATACTGCGCTTAAACAAGTGTTTGCAAGAAAACTCAACTTTTGTTGCCCGGTTAGTGTGTAACCCAGCTATTGGGTTTTGTGAACGTTGCCCTGCCATAATGCCACAATGTTACCCATGTTACGAGTAACAGACTTCTCTGAGCGAAATGCGGCTTTAGTGCGAAAATTACGGCGTCTCAATGCCTGGAACCGTTTTTATCCTTGCAGTGCTATGTTCTTGTAAAGTTTGCTAAATTCTTTTAGCCAGTTGGAGGTGAAAAAGAGTAATATTGTGTTTTCCACTTGCTGAGTGGCCAAAACTTTCAAAATGCTAGATCCAAATGATTAGTATCCGTAAATAACACCTGCGATGTCTGCATGGAGCAAGCAAGGCCCCGTCACGAATTGACAAGAAATGGTAAGTATTCATTACAAATTAAGCCAGGATTGCAGGTTTAAGAATGAGACATTGTTGTGTGAAATGCCTATTTTTGTATCGGCTAGATTTCTTAAATGGTACTGACCTCATTTCGAGGAGAGTTCTTTCAAACGGCACGGGAGTACTAAGGCTTGTGTATTAAACAAGTTTTATTATCAAATTACCTAATCCAATACTATACATTTGAAACGTTGTTTGATGTCAGCCTAATTTCACATGCAGTGCATACAAGAAATTGGAGAGTGTGTTTATAGCGTTAAGTGGCTCCTTAATGACGAATAGCGAGAGGTGTGTCTATCCATTGAGTAAAAGGGCATAGCTTTATGGAGATAGTTCCTCTGGCAAATACGTTCACAGACACCTACTTGCCACATTTTATTCACGGGGGCGTCGCTGAGAATGGAAAACAAAGAATTTGGGGTGCAAGAACACCTCCGAAACCTACCCATGCAACCGAGGATTTTAGCGAGCAGGCTCAGAGGATTGACGGCAACACCAACTGCACCCGAAAAAGACGTGGTGGTTGGAGGCTGCGTTGGAGAACCGTTTTGCGCGATGTTGCTGCCACCTCCGGCAGCCAGCTCAGCGAGAATAGCCTCCAACCGATTTGGTGGGAGCAGTGCGATACGGTCGCAGTCTGTGGAGCCATCGTTCGCAAGGTTAAATTCTACCTCCGAGCTTTCGCTTGGAACTGTTGCTGTACTCCGCAATCTCTCCAGGCAGGCGAAGCTAAGGTGCGATGGTAAGATCAGGGTGCATAGGATTGCAAGTGGCAGAACGGAAACAACGCACCTGATGCCAGCAACGGTAACAGATTCTGGCTGCACAGCACAGAGGCGTTTATTAGTCCAAAAAACTTAATAACTTTAGGCAGCAACAGGAAAGGTAGAAAAACGTAATTCGAGACCTGATAAGATGGGTTTCTGGTTTAGAAACGCTCAAAGATTCGCAAACCATTACCACAGATTACTAAACGTACCCAAATACTGGTTTAATAATTTACTTGATCGCCTTACACGCATTAGAATCGGGTGAATTCAAATTTAAGATTAGGGGGAGGTGAACACGTACCCGCTGTCATGCCGTTGACCTTGAAATTGAGGGAAGCAATCACACCACGTGTCAATGAGATGCATGTAAATTTTGAGGCCTGCCTCCGGTCCATGCAGTTCCGCTTCAACTTTAGCCAGTGTGAATAAAAGAGCGAAGTCGTGGGGTCTGTCGGTCAGCCCACTGTGGAGCGTTTTTACCGCTTGATGCAAATACATTTGTCGTCCTCCGCCAGATGGTGTGGTCGACGTCAAAGAGGCCGAGGCGGTGTGAAGGAGTGCAAGGAGACGAATTGTCTCGGGTTGAGTAGGAGCCAACAGGATGGACTGCTGACAGGCCTTCATGGCCGCCTCAATGTCCCTCTTGACAGCCAGTTCTACTCCAAGGTGGTACCAGGTGAGATAGTCGTCTGGATCCGACTTTGTTGCGCTAAAATGCAAAATTGCCGTGCAATACAGTGTCACTCAACAGTTGAAATGTAATGTAGAGGAGCTCACGCTGTGTATTCCTCGATCGCAAGACGTTGGAGTTCGGTTTTACGCGGCAACATGCGATATTCTCTCGCTGAGAGAGAGTAACCCCAACCAAGCATCAGATGACACCTTGCACATAAATAGGTGTCACCGGCTTTGTTTGAGACCTTTGGGAAATTTTAAATACGGGTAGGATGCATAGTTTAGGCTCAGGCAAAAATTAAAATCCTAGCATCAGATTCACAGTTCATTGCGTGTGAAGTCTTAAACGATACATTCGAGCACTGAGACAGTGTAAATTTGTTAGAAAGCAATTTACTTTGACACCGCTCGCAGCAAAGAGAATGCCCTCCTCTATCAAGTGCAGGTGGCCCAAACAAAGGGAGCTTGCGAGCAAGTAAATGGAGGGCTTTTCGGGATCAATGCGTTGGCATTCACGAAGAATCAGGTAGGCTCGGTAATACTACAATAGACAATAAATTGAAAAATTGCAAATCACCGACGGAAGAAATCAGAATGCTGCCGTAAAGTGACGAGCATACTACAAGCAGCACGAATTAAGAAGGCGTGAAGGTGCACAAACTCAAGCAAGTATTGGCAACAACAATACCACTAATTTAAGGCGGTAGCCTTGCCAGTTAAGCTGTCTAACCTACCTACGAAGTTACGAGTCAACATTAAAAGCAATCAACTGACAATAACATAAGTTGATAGCCCCGCAAAGGCGCTTGCCAGGCAAGCCAAAGTAAACCCCAACAGAATGCCTTGTGAGGCTTACCTTCTGAGAAGCTATTAGTGAAAGGGCGAACTGGTACCAGATTTGAAATTCTTCATATGAAAACTTCAGGGCGTGTTCCAATGTCTACAAGGAAATGACATGTCAGCGGAGAAAGCACACCACCAATCGGGACCCGGCGGCTAGTAAAATAAGATTTTTTTGCAAACCGACAACGAAGCAACAGCGCCTGGACAACCCGACACACCCCCATCTGATGTTTACCACGACCACATAAAATACAAACATTCCGAAATATTGAAAACACTATGGAAAACTCCCATTTAGACAGCCTTTAGCATAAAATGAAGTTTAACTGATTCCCAAATGCAGAGTTCAGCCATAGTTACCAAGGTGGGGAAATTTATCTGAGTGAAGGCATTAAAATGCCAACACAATGGTAAGCATTTGGGTAACGGACACCACAGGCAATGTGTGCATGTGTATCAATCTGTCAGGATTGAAAAAAAATGCCAACCAAAGTTTCACTAATATAGAGTAAACGGAATAGCAAAGAGGTAAAGCAAATTACATCTGAAAGGAATGAGAAGTATCCTCTGCGCACCAAGGCAATGGCTAGGAGGTCGTAGATGGCAACCGTTTCTTTCACCGTTTTTATTCTCTCCTCGGCTAGATCGGCAGACCGATTTAAGATCACATCTTGGCTGGCCTAGATAATTCAATAAAATGCCTAACGGTCAGTTTGTTTCTTTGCGTTCAACTGTTACCAAATTTTCAATCGATGTTTTTTTGCAAAAATGTTGATTGTAAATAAACGGTACATTAAAAATACATGACAGATGCCAGACATGAGAATAAAACTATAAAGTAACACTTTCTAGAGCGACTTGCTTAAAGGTAGATGCTGAAAGGCAGAGCAACACAAATATAAAAATAAACATAACGAATGGGCCAGTCGTGTTTAAGGAACTCAAGACCACAAAATTAAAGTCTATCCTTGTGATAGCTCAATTATGTAGTAGATCATAATCAAATACTTAGACGACTTGCAATGTATTCAGAGATAAGAAGCATCAGGATAGCCTCTTGAAGTTGATCATCCGGAATGTATGAATCCACGGGATAACGCCGGGGTTTGCCGATCTACAGAAAATCACACATATAATCCAAACTAGAATGCATCTGTGTCCAATGGTATTCAAAATGTGAATAATATCCAACTAATTTATCCAATTCACGGGGCTATTAGGGCCGCATTAAATCCACCTAAATGACCCTTGCAGCCTAAAAGATAACTATGCAACCATGACTAAGTTTCCTATGAATGCATAAAATATGTTGATGCGTGTCAACAAAAGGTTGTCAAGACTCATCGATAGTACGGAAAAAAAGGTACCACGTCACGTTCAGTAGAAGTTAGGTATTTCTGATACTTTCCGGTGCACACAACACGAAGGAGGAGTTCAGCCAACTGACGAGCCAGAGACTGTCGAATTGGTTTTGTCGAAGGTGTCTCAACGTAGCGAAGGAGTGAACGGAATTTCTGCACGGCACCAGACAAATCACTAGGCAGATGAGGGTAGAAGTAAATAAATGCATATCAAAGATGTGTGTAATGTTTGATAGACAGTGCAACCACAGGAAGTCAATTACTAACACGACTTCAGCTGTTATCTTACGCGTACAACAAACGACAGCTGGGCGAAAGAAGTCAGCAACTTGATGTGGAGCACGCAAAAACCCAAGTTTAGAATTACTCGGATGCATCTAAGCGGAGAAAGAAGTTGACTCGAATCCTAGCTTACGATTTCGTTCACATCATGATAAAATTGAATGCTTAGTTAAAAAATGCGCTACGCGGCCCTAAACAACCTAAAACAACATTAAAAGGAGTGATTGGAAACCCCTTTCTACACCCTGATTCAAAATTTTAATCAGATAAACTTACTTCTTTTGAAAGGAGCAGATAACTTGTTGCTTGATGGCAGTATCAACTGATTTGGGTAAACCAATGGGCTGGAGACTTTCAGGAAGATTCGGTTCCACTTCCTGTAAGTATCGAATACAGATGCTCCCTGCCAACTCATAGTATTCGTATATTACATCAGCGGCATTTTCGTCTGCTTCCTGTGTTAGTCGACCAGATATTAGGCGCTCTTTCGAGATTCCTTAAATGCAGAGTTAAAAAGTCCCAACAGACCCACAACAAAGGTTGCTTAAGATCTTCAGCTACCTGAAAGTTGACTTTAAAATTGCCACTAAAAAATTCTTTAATATGTCCAACCGGTGAGTTCTACGATCGGAATTTTTCAACTAGCCGCCACCGACATTAGAACCCGAAATAGTGTACATCAAATCATTGTCCATTTCCTGTCGGAGGAACTACTTCATAGATAAAATATCAGTCCCTTAATTCGAGCTTTATAACGAAACCGGCGTTGTAGTTAGAATGATCCAAAAGCCATGGTGACCAAACAAAAATGACAATGATTGAGAAGGGTTCCATAACCTTATGTTAAGTGGCTGGCATATTTAATTTGTAAACGAAAATCATTGGTAAAAAACGATAGGAGCAATGCTTAAGCACGTATACTAGAAAGCAATGGCAATAAAGTCACTTCGGTTAAGCCTTTGCAAATAGTAACGAGTGCACATAGCAATCAACGGGCTGCATTCTCATTACGTTGTGGTACTAGAAAGTGCAAGAGCTATTTAAAGTTATTTTAACGTTTAAAAGAACAGGTAACACACCTAACATAGCAAAACCTTCGGATAGGAGGCACGCGAACCGCGAGGCATAAGTCTCAACTCGCACTTTACTAAGATCTATACCACCAGTGGTAAGTAGTTCTACAACCTTCGCATATTGTTCTTGAATAAAGGCAATTTTGGCCTTTAGAATGGTCGCTTCATATCTGTATTGATCGTCCGCGTTTCGAAGAGCAACTTCTACAGCTGTTTCAACTTCCTTAAAGTCGATAGCGTAGGTAAATGTTTTTTCCGAGAGTTTCAGCCGATTCTCACAGAAAACCAGGTTGTAGAGGCAAGCATTCAAACCACTACGTTCGTTTTTGAATGCACAGGCAAGCTCAAGAGCCTTGTTCAAGTTGCCCTCCGCACGATGCTTTTCAATTTCAAGTTCAGTCCGTGTTTTTCGTGACCTGGCTGTGCGTGCTGCATACATATCTGCAAGAGAGTTGTGTTTATTAGACTGGTCTCTTGTGACACGATAACTCTGATAGAAAAGCGCTATCCGCAATACAGATTTTGTACAGAAAAATAAGAATGTATTAATATACTAATTAAGGACATCAAAGCAGTGAATAAATTTGCAACTTAACTTTAGAACTTAATTCGAGTTTACTAGTGTTACCCTGGAGCCCAGATAAACACTAAAATGATTTACTACATAAATTTAGAGATAACGTAAACGTTTTGATAACACAACAACGCTTAAGTAGTGACCCAGAATAACTTTCATGCATAAATCTGGCCAGATTTAAACAAAATGACGAGTTACGATAGCGATTGCAACTGAAAGGGAATGAATAAGAGCTCCAACAGTGGACTAAGTAATATTGGATTAAAACCAGGCAAATTAGAGCCAGAAGAGAGAATTTCACACAGACTCACAATCTCGATTATTGGTTAAACGCGTTGAAGAAGCATTCAAATAATTAAAACTGATGTCCAGGTAAACTACGATGTCATCAAACTTTCTATCTCTTAATGTGACTAATAGGCAGAAACGGAGAACGATTTAGACAACACTCGGGTCCCAGATTGGATTGGGGCATCTTAAAGTTATATGTTTCAAAAAATTCCGCTTTAAAGTAATTCCCTGTTCATCTTGTGAGGTGACCAGCTAACATTTTTTAATTTAACGGTTATGCGCGATTGATAACAATAAGACTAGATGAAAACTTGGAACTACTTGTGAAGTACTCTTTGTAGAGTTATTAAATTCGAAATGTTCCGAATGACGTAGAAAATCGACAAAATACCACATATTCCACTCAGTACACTCTGCACTTTTTTGTAACCTACAGAAAAATCACATATACACAGGTTTTTACAAGGAAATTACACTTCCAAACACTAAGGCAAGTAAATCGCCAACCGCAAAAATGCTTTTATTAAAGGAATTCCTTGTAACGATTAGCCAGCCCCAAGAAAAAAATGCTAAAATTAATAGTGTGTTTTGATGACAGAAGGGCGACTAAGACTAAAAACCCAAAGGAGCCTGAAGAACTAGAAATAACAGATGGCATATAAATTAACGATATTATTGATAAAATCCAATCTCCTGGGAGGTAAGGTAATGGTTCATTTAAAGGGCATCGTGTCAACTTAAGATGGTTTAAAATTACAAACACTGACTGGCAAAACATGAAGTAAAGACACAAATTCAGAAAGGAAACAAAATACCTAATAGACGACCAAATCGAAAATGCCGCGTCGAAACATTCTCATTATCTACTTGTATGAAATATAATTTCTAAGATTGTAAATAAAGCTTAAAATACTAATATTAATGATGAGATTACAAAGAAAAACTTCTTAAAAACTGTTATGGTGAAAAATGCAGGCAGGTAAATGGTTACTTTTTCACATGAGACCGGCAAATATAACTTGATCAGAACTAAACATATTTTCTGACTATATCTTTACCCATAGTCTCATTTTAAGGGCCCTATAATGGTTTAAAAATCGAAGTGTATTGCATGAGTAAAAGATACATATGACACCGATTCCAAAATATGATAGACGCTTTCAAGTCACTGTTAGCGTAAGTGATGATTGAAAGGATACGGAATTTTTTGCATGTTTACTGAAAAGTAGTGCAAGCAACAGTTTCAGGCACGCTGCATTTGTGAAGATGGCTATCTACAAACGGGTAAATTTATCAGCAAGGCTCACTGCATGATGCACGAGTCAATTAATAGGTGAACGCATTGTGCAAATTGAAATTATTCAAAATTTAAAATTGAAGAAGATAATCGTAGTGTTATTGACTATAAAAAGGGTTAGAGTATCTTTTGTCACAGGAAAATCTGTTCAGTTCTTAAAGCAATCGTTTTTTCATTCCATGTGCCCTACACTTTAGCGAACTGTTGTTTTTTAGTGAACTACTGTTACTTGTTTTCAAGGTCTTTTTTTGCGTGCTCCCACTTTGCTTTCTTATTGGTCAAGCCGTTTCTTATATATTTATGTTTCCGTGTTCTACTTCAACACACCTTTTTGTAAGCCAACAAGTAGAAGCACACTACCGCAAACTGCATTTAGCTAAATGTATGCTTTATTTACTTTCATCTTGACTAGATGAAGCTTGCATTGATAATAAGACACCGCATTCTCTGTTTACGAACCCGAAAGGTTAGTTATTTCAATACCTTAATATATGTAATGACAAATGTAATTAATTCAATAAACTTAGCCAAAGGCCAGAGGCTTCGCAAAAGGTACTTAAGGCCAGGTGCTGTGGATCCTAGAAATGAGAATCCGCAGCGACCAACACCGGTATGATGTTTTTACTGTCGTGATAATTTTTTAACAAGTCTACATTTCACTTTGAGGATCCAGCGGTTGACGAGATTGTAGCAGGTCTGCTTAAAAGCTATAAGAGACGTGACTTTTCGCTTTTGTATTCACAACAAAACGTCAGGAAAAATTCCAACCATTTGCAAACTTCGTCTGCTCGTTCTTCAAGCTTGAACTCGCTTTATAAGTCTCGGGTGCGTTTTTTTCTTTCACAGTCTTGATGATCAGATAAAATATCCTAACATGTAATTTTGGATATTATCAGATTTTGCCTACTATTTTTTCAAATCGTGTCTCTTGACCCACATTCAAGGGTTTCGTATCATGAATTCTGCATGTACTTAGTTATTAACTACTAAGAAATCCGTCGTTCCTTGTATAATTTTTTTTCATTTATCGTTTTGTGAAACTCTATTGACACCATTAATGCCCATACAATTGGACATCCTGCTTCCGTTTTTTATTTCACCTTAGAAATTATTCTATATTTGCAGCTTTGTAAAAATTCCGTGGTCACTGAATTGGCCATTTAGGTTCTTCATGACCTTTTCTTTTTCTGGACAAGATTAAAATAAGGTGCTTTTTTACAGTTGAACGATTACTAGATTATTTGGGAACAAACGTTTGGCCCTGATTTGAATAGTTTTAAATATTTTAGTATGTACACTCCCCTCAGTATAAGACTGGACTTAACTCACTGGCTCACTCTTTCATGTTATTCATCCCAATCTTGTGTGTATGCCGGTGATTACACTGCGTCTAGTAAAATAACTCACGCAGTGGAACCCTCACAATGCGTGACCAAATGTGACCTATTTGCTTTGTCTTAGTAGTTACCCATCACAAGTAATATAGTACCATTTGAAAGCTAGTGCATCTTATGCTTATTTAGCTGCCTCTTCGCGACCCACCGGCCGATGTTTTGGAGCTTCATCGAAGTAGCTTTACTGAGGCAAAAGCTTATTGCCCACGGACATTAAAGTCCGCAGCTTCTTCGAAACTTCGAACTCTCGACTGTTACAATCCTCCCAAAAGGCGCCAATCGCCCGATGGTTTGCATGTTCGTAATCCATGTAGGTTATTTGTGGATTGAATTACTGTCTAATTGAAGAAGGTAATCCAGTGAAACTCAGCAATATTGCGTTGTTTTCTTTTTATTTCTGACATTTGAGATGATCAAAATTCAGTTTGCAGGACTAGACGTTTTGATAAGTTGCTTTGTTGTTTTTACTGCTCTGGTCTGTATAAGCAGGCAAGCAAGGAAACTTGAATGCTTTCTCGGAGGCACTTTAGGGTACTTTTGGTGTTTTTTTTTTCACTTATTTTGTTGAATAAATACCGATGTTTTTCAAGATCACTTTCATTCTCAATGCTAGCATTTGCGGCTTATTACCTAGAAAGACTGGCATAGCTTCTTGATATTTGGTTAAGGGCATGTTTTCATTGTTTTAAAATGTCAGAAGTGTTCATCAAGTGTATGTGTTTTGAGGTTGAATTTGTGTCTTCTGGTTAAATGTGACCAATAAAGTAATGTGCTGCCGAAACATGTGTAGGAGTTGGAGGAGTATTGTAGAAGCAAAAAAATGTTAATGTTCTTAAAAGAATATGTTTTATTATCAGTGATTAGTCTGAAATTCACATATGATAACTCACTATCTGTTAATTAAACTAATTATTGATCATTATCACAACTCCCTGATGCCTTGATTCGAGGTTAATTTAACCGCACCAACATTTTATTTGTATCTCAGCAACAAAATCTCAGGAGTCGTCCCTCCAAGCATCCGATAGCTCAAAGAAGAATGCCAACTCGCCTCGAATTTCGAGTGAGCTGGACCTGACTCCACCCGCGTCATGGTTGTCGGCCGTATGTTGTCCACTTTCTTCTCCGTGTCCCTTCCACACAGTCGTGATTAGAAAAACCCGATTTCTGGTCATTGATGTTAAAATTTGTTGGTTCTGACTTCGCTATTTTCGTGGAAGAACGGCCGAAATCGCTTGAAATTCTGTTTCTGGCACACATTGCCACTTGGTGTAAAAAAGTGGATGCTTGAAATTTGGCATTTCTGCGTACCACCAAGCCTCCTCTGAAATTGAATATTCTACACCATTGAAGTTCGCTGTGTACAGCCGTTCTGATGAGTGTCGCCTTAGCATAAATGTATCCTTAAAAATATATCAACGTGTCTGTTGTTCGGCACAAATCGGCTAATACTGTGAACTAAATCCATCTTATTAAATCCTTTATGTCGTCCCGAGCCGGTTCCCCTTCTGTTGGGCAAAAAAATCAGTTAAATTGTTGTATCGGATCTAAACTTTTATAAACACATTACAACTCTAGATCACTTTTGAATTGAAAAAAAAAAGAATATTAAAACTTGTGCTCTTACGACTTGCCATTATCCCTTCAATTGACCAAAACAATTTCAGAAGGGTATTTTAATACCTACTGAGTAATTAGTGAGTAAATATCTAAGTTCAACGTTTTTCTTTCTAAAACTATTCTACACCATTTTCAGAGGTTTTTGTAAGGTATTTACCTTGATTCTATATTCCATATTCCCGCGTGTAATGAAAAGGCACGAAGTAACTTTTTTTACATAATTGATGTAGACGTTAGTAGTTTACCATTTCGTCGACATTAATATGTACTGGTGAATCTTTATGTAAAAGGACGAAACCAATCTCTTTTTAGGATGCCCAGCCCAGAGAGGATACACTACGACCTCCACCTCTGATGTAAGAACCATTAATCCTTATTTTTTTAAGCCGTTTCAACTAGCTTACAATCACTAAGACAATGTTCGTAGCGATTGCGTTTTGGCTATTTCCTTTCCTGATTGCTTACTTTCAAGCGTACCCCTTATTTGCAATTAGATTATACTGTTAGTCAGGAATTCACAGCTAAAACCAACTCACACAATGTGGCTGTGATGTGCCGTTAACAAATGGCACCCTGAAGTTTATGCTCACCCTACTATAAGAGATATTTTGCTGCATTGGGAACTGAAAGTCTCAATCACTGACACATAAAATGCCTTCAAAAGCACCTTTTGGAGGAGCCCACATTATGTGATTTAGGACGGAGCAGTGTGGCCGTCCAGAAAATCCAAATTCGAAACATTTACTTGAACTTTCCCTAATTTCTTCCAGCCAAACTTACACTAGAAATAAATCCAAACCCAAGTCACTGTGTGAGCAAAAACTACATTTTAGTCCTACGCAACGGCAAATTTTGATGATTCGTACCTTAGTTGAATTATAGTTAAGTCTTCTTCACTCTTGCTCTTAAGCGTAATCAAGGGTGAATGAATAGTACTTTACCTACATTTATACCTCGTTTGTTTCAGCTTGGAAGAGATTGAATACCTCAATTTTTTATCGGCTGTGACGGGTGAGGTTATCCAGAAGAGGCAATTTAGCAACAAGTAGGTTTCTTGATGGAACCCGACACCGTATCGAATATGGACCTTGGAGTTGGTTTTTCTCCTAGTCAGTTGGCCAATTTAGGCGTCATGAACTCCGTACACGATTTAGTAACTTTTGAAAATGCAAAGCGGTGATACTCAAAAGAAGTGTACGTAAATCATGGACCATTCTTCTACCATGATCCCACGCGCCAGGATTGGTGTTCTGGCTTCATAGACTCTCAGTGTGCTTAAGCACTTTTAAATGTAGTGTGAAACGTGGGTTTTTCATGGACAAGATTATAAACAAGCGAGGTTAATCTGTCAATGTTGTACCCAGGTAAGACACATTCCACTAGCTTTTAATTGCTTCATGGTTAGCTAACAACATTATGCCTGACACGACTAGTGCTGTTGCTTTCCTAGTTAAACTAATTTTAGATTTCACATTAAAGCACGTCGGTGGTCAATTCTTTGCAAAAAAGATCGGTTCGTTTAATTCTCACCTCCTGGTGAGAATGCATTTCATCAGCACCAGAAATTCGCACTTTACATTCCATAGTCGTCTTGATTCCTTGGATTGATTTCTTCGAGCTGATAGGTATTAAATTGCTGCCTTTCTTTGCGTAAGTGATTGATTGGCTTGTAATGCTTCAGCATTTTCTGGTGTTTTCTCTGCCCAAGAAACCGAATGGAAGGCACCGAATTCAACAATTTCGGCGTTCTGCAGTGCAATCGGAGTGCTGTTTTGCCTTAAAAACACGGCTCTGTCTATCAATGATGCTTTCGTGTCTAACAATCCATACTCATCTATGCTTCTTACAAATAACTGTCTCCTTTGCTGTATTAATTCTTCATGCTTTTAGAGAGTATACTGTCTGGGATTTTTCATTCTTTAGTCAATTGGCATTGGTTTTTCGAAAACATCTGGAACATTCGCCCTCGAAACTCACCAAGGTAATAATAGTTCATTTTTTACTAGAATCTGCGTTTTAATGACTCTCCTCGTTCGTCCTGTCGCCGTATCGCAGAATTTCAGCATCAATTCTACAGTTATTTTTCATGCTAACTCAGTCTCTGCATTGACAACAGTCTCTTAGATATGAAGCCCTCGCGCTAATCCTCAGTTTGTCTTCTTCGTTTTATGGTTGGCTAATTTTAACCTCAGCACATTCGTAAACCTCTCGCGAAGCCAGTGGGCCTGGTTTTCGTTGCCCCTTTAAATGACCTCTCAGCACATTGGCCGACACATTTTACGTTTCGTCACCATTGCTGGAATAAATTGTTTTTCAGTTCATGGATATTTCACCCTCATCGGGTTACTCACATTAGCTGACTGGAACTACCACAGAGGTAGATAAGGTCGAATAAACAAAGACGCACATTCTCCATTGACTGGAGAGTCTTATACAACACCTGTTCTACATTGAGTTGACCATTTGCGTCATGTTGCATGCTCTCTTTCCACATATCAAGCCTTTTACTTTACCATTGGTAATGCATCTGGTTATATTTATTATTCATCCCGGTTTCGTAGTGTTTTGCATGGCTTGTATAGTCTTAACGTTTAGTGCAGACAAATCGACCCACTGGTCACATCGCTTTGGTAGGCTTATTTCCTCTTTTTATAACAACGGTATTTTCGTAGAGCATATAAAGTCCAGTTTTAAAGGCGACCTTATTAGGACTAACTTTTCAGAAATTCCACTGCTTCGTTCATCGCAATAAGTGGTAGTTCGCTATAACTGAACGCGGAGGTTTTTAGGGATACGGCAGGACATTCTGCCCTAAATCATTGACACCTTTGTAATTCTGACGTTATGGGGTTGTGTGCTGTCATTGTCGGAGAAGTGCACCAAATCAATCAACTGACCTTGAAAATTTCTGAGGCAAACCGGTCTTCAATTCATCAAAATACGCACAGTAAGATTTTACAGCTTTGGTATCATAATGAATCGGTTCCTCACATGACTAATTCCTCTAACTTCGCCCCACTCAGGCAGTCTTTTTTTCAAAGTGAAGGCGGCACTAGTCATGGGTAAGCAAGGCCTTCCTGATGTTCTCCGTTGATTCTTGCGTGATTAATGGGATAGGGCCCGCGTGTCATCACTGTTGACACTTTGCTGAAGAAGTGTACTCCGAGGGTAATTGTGCC
>UXSR01006024.1:0-14012 GCA_900604375.1 Mesocestoides corti | reverse complement strand
AGTAAATTTGACAACTCGTATTTGCAGTTACAACATCCATGTACATGTTGTTATTCTCGGCTTTTGCCTAAATTAATTCCCCAATATGCCTCAATTAACATTTGATGAAGACGTACAATCACCGCCCAATTTTGTTCAGCCTACACCGCATTAATCTACATGGGATCACACTAATAAAAATGCATTTGTGTAACGATCACGGTCCCCAGCAAACCACAAATTATTATCTAGTGATATGCGAACATTTCTTTCAAAATATGCATGTGTTAGCGCTTGCAAAAATTCGCGTTCACAAGAAAAGAGGAAATTAAAAAAGAGGCAGGTGATGTTTTCTACATCATGCTTTTTTCATAAACAAGAAATTAGAACATGTATGACGGCGCAAGTTTGGCGTCACTTGGGCTCAAAAGAGAGCTAATTTGACGTCTTCGTATGTCCAGATTTCTTAGCCAGAATACAGGCGCCAAAAGCAGCTACGATTTCGAGGATGGCCAGTAGAATGGAGACAATGCCCATGGATGTGAGGAAAGCGTTAAACACGGCAAATATTGCTTCTCCACATCCCTAAAATGAAATTAAAGGCACTGCAACATCCTGCTGGAACCAATTGACGCATATTTTCAGTTCCTGAGACTGTCTTAGTTATTGGTACACAGGGGTCTTTGGCGTCGCTCCACTCGACTCGGGAGGTGTGGGATATAGGGCGTGGGTTTAGGTAGCCAACAGTATTGAGAGCACGCATGGTAACTAGCATTGCTGACGATCTTTGCTAGACGACGGTAATAATTTTAAAATGATGTATTAGGTTTTAAACAGACCATTGGCTTATTAAGACTGCAAAAATTGCATGCCTTCCTTCCCGCAGCCATGACTAAATTGTTTTATGCGGGTTGGTTTTGAAATCAACAGATAAAATAAAAGAAGACATGGCAATGTTTGGATATATAATTTGGCACGTTTTATTTACTTTCCAAATTTCGAACCATCGTTCGTAAAATTTCATCCCTATCTAAATATATATCTTGGAAGGGGGTGCATTTTCCACTGGGGATTGCGACTTTCCCGTTTGTAGCGACGAGCTGTGGAGCAAAATACGCATTTAAAACGCTTACCATCACATGTTCAGCATAAAAGCCTACCTGGGGCGGCTAAATGCAGTGGGACAAATCCTTTAGGCTTCTTAACAATAACTGTTGTCTTGTTGTGCAGTCATTGGGTGGAGTAACCTGCCATAAGCAGTTCTACTCACAGTGTTTAAGTAGCGTCACATATCATCTAGTTGAGGCCTTTTATTAATGACGACTGCAGACAAATTCGCTTTTCACAAAGCTATATCGCGCCACGATTCAAGGTGACGAAATCCCGCGTTCTCAATTTCATTTGTCCGTAACCCACACCCTTCTGTTTGCTGTTCTGGGAAACGCAAAATCAGTAGCTGAAGTTGACATCGTGGGCTGGAATTAATTGAACTCCAAAATTGGTTCAACCCATGTCTAGTCACCGTCTTGTCCTGCAGGGTATCGAAATAGTGCATTCAGGTCAATTTTAACATGCCGGGATAGATATAGACCCCATCACAGCTTTGAAATTTTCTCGAATTACCGCGTATGCTCATACTTTTATAGGTGACAAACTTGGAAATGATTTGATTTCCCGCTAATTGAGATGGACACTGATGATATTTATCCGCGATTTTTTCCAGGGGAGTGTCAGAGTTTCGGAACGAGATGACTGCGTTCGTGTTAGTCGGGCAAGATTTAGCCCATACTTAGCATAGAACTGAATCATTAACCTTTTTCTCCCCAACCATGAAGCGTATATGCCAAAGGAATTGAGAGGTACTGCATCAATGGATTGATTATGTGAATGTGCATCTCGAAATGTTAGCTTTATATGAATTTCGATTATTTCCTGTCAAATCTGGACAAATTAGCATCAATTTAGTGATATAATCAACATTACCAAACACAACTGATTGGATGAGGAGATTTCCTAATTCTTAATTTTGTTGCCTGTTTCATCTAGCTGACCTCTAGTAAATACACAAAAAACTGATTCATTTGGAAGCGATTAATAAGCCTATAACTTGAAAATTTGCTACGTAAATCCTATCTACCAAGTTGCATTCGTCGAGCTTCCAAACTTACACTGGAAGTGTGATCATTTTAAGTGTCAAAACACAGGCGTCGACAATGAATATCACAATGGAAATGATGTCCATTGCTGTGATAAACCCTTAAACACTTCTCCATATCCCTTAAATGAAATCAGAAGCCCTGATGAATTTTTCAGAAACCAATTATCACATCGCGTCAGGCCTGGTCTGCTTACGAAAAGTCACACGCCGCCGCATAATCTATAGCTTCGCCGTGTAGAGTGGTGTTACAACACAAGTGCGCCTATAACATGACTAAGGATTCACACAGTGCCCTTATTCAGCAAAAATTCTAAGGAAGACAATTACTTACGAGTTTAGACTGTTTTAATCCAAAGTTTCACCTAGGTTGGCCAGTGTATGGGATGGCTACACGCCATCTGTTCAACCGTGGTGAATTGTGCTGTTTTGCACTCGTTAACCCTGCCTCCATCCTCCGACACGATGCTCCCTTCTCACAGCATGGAACTACAACTCTCCCCCTTAGGGCGAACGATATTCGTGGATTATCGCCGCACCTAGGTCTCGATGTTAGGATATTTATGACTCACTCCCCCACACACACCTGAGCTATATATACACACACACAGAGACACCACACACGACTCAACGACACCGAAGTGGTTGAGCTCTGAAGTAAACGGTTGTGTCCACGTCATCTCCAGTCTTTTTCTTCATCGCGGGTGGCTGGAACGCGTTATCGGGTCAGTATCAGCTCAGTGTCCATGGGGGGGTTCAAGATCAAATGATGGGTCCCACAACACAACTAACGAAAATGATTGATTCTCAGTGTGGACAAAAGTTAAATCAGCCCTGATGTACACGACTGTGGAAAGCACCATGAATCCACAAACATGTTGTGCGCAATAGGGCATCTTGGTACAGGGAGTCAAGATATACACTATGTGAATGCAAAACGAGGGGTTCGTACTTACCAGCTTATACGGATCCGTGCAGGGCCATTTTCCATTTTGACAACATGACCCAGGAACTGTTTGCCAATCCGTGTAGTCGAATCCTCCACAACACTTGAACTATGAGCGGCGTAATGCCTTACCTAGTGTAACTGCTTACCACTTTCTGACTTCTAAATAAAACAACAATAGAGACAGCTTGAATGATGAACATGATTCCAGTCAATATTGCAAACTAGGGAACTAGTGGCATAAGAAGTACCAGCTTACTGTTATAAGCACACATCGGTTTTTCCTTAATGTTCCAACAAGGCCTAGGATTGCAACGACGGCAACAAGACCGCCGAGTACGATAATTAATACGAAGGATGACGTGGCTACAGCTGCTTCCGTCTCTTTGGCTTCCACGTGTAAATAAATTCCGTAGGACATCCATAATATACTGACGAACTAGGCAGTAGCAAGTTATACGACAATGCTTCGAACTTACCAGGAGGATGCCACTGAAAATGGAAATTAAGATCCTAGCTAGCGCTTCACTACACGAAGCCATTGCGTTGAGCAATGTGGCAATCGTGTGCCTGTTTAAATGTGCTCCAGAAATCGTAAGCCCAAAGTTGATTGGTGGAAGCAGTGTGTGTGAGTAATGGATATTCGTGATGGAGTTGGTAACACGATGACGAGGTATTTGATCACATTTAGTGGATTCGTTCGAAACTAATTGCTCCGGCTAACTGATGAGCCTAAAGTAATGCTCAGTTCAAAACTATTGGCTTAAGCACGCATAATGCAGATTGGTGGTAAATTTCGCCAGTGAAAGTTTGGGAAGTCACTCCATGAATAGTGGATAGTTGTAAGGTAGCTCAATTGCGAATTCTTTTTGTTGACAATATTTTAAGAGGTCAGCTGAACTTTCGACCCACTCAAACACAACCAGCTGACACCATTGGTCTAAACTTTTCCGATGAAGACATTTATACTTGGAAGCTCTACCAATCCGACGGACACAATTTTCAAATGACGCTCTGCAATAAGGATGCGGCTACGTTCAATAAGTTCTCATCAACGTGTGCGCATTTAGTCGCTTCTGCTTAAACTGTCCTCAAATACTGCAACGAGGTAGTATGGACGCTGGAGTTTTGTCAGTGAGGCATTTGGTTTGTATGGCCACTAAGCATGTTGATCAGTTGTCTACAGCTAATATCCAAGACAATCGAAACTGTGTTTAGAATTGTCAGTAATAATTTGTTGAAGACACACCATCTACTGTCATTTGAATGTACGATTCACTGCCATTCGATAACATTCTGCGCTGAATTGGTTGAAAATCTGTTCCTGTGCAGTTTTCGCATCCACAATGGGTCATGTATTTTTAGGAGTTGGGAAATTTAATTAATTTGCTATTTGATTTCGTGACCATATTCAAGAGGGCCCTTGCGTTCTGGTAATGAGGCAAATGAGCCAATCTTAGGCGGATGATGTCTTTCACGTTGAAATGCTCACCGGTGATATGAAAATAAATACGGAGAAATGAACAGGTAAAACAAATAATGTGACCAGCGATACCTTCTTAAAGCACGCCATGATATATGGTTTGTAATATTTACAAGTAATGATAAGCATTAACATCTGGTGCCTAGTGGTCTTTATAATAATTAACCTGCCATCATTGAAGATGTGGTGTGGCGTCATATTAGGGCGCAGACATGTTGGACCACCTGGCCTCAGCCAATCCTGTGTCTCTCTGCGTTCCAATGGCATGCGAAGAAGATAAGCAGCCAACCAGAGAAGGACATGACTGATGTGCAGTATATAATGAGCGGCTTGGCCAGCGTGGAGGACTCGGATGGAAGGCGCCTGACGCGTGGCTCTGGCTTGTGATTGGTCAATAAAGCCTGTTCTGTTGTACCAGTCTTCTTCCTGTTAGGGTTCGGGCAATCTACAGTAACGACGTGTGAGGACGCAGACATATTGGACCACGCCTGCCTCAGCCAGTCCTATGTCTCCTTGTGTTCCAGTGGCATGCGAGGAAGCTAGGCAGCCAACCAGAGACAGACACGTTTGAGAAGGGACATATGATGAACGGATTAGCCAGCGTGGTGGACTCGGATGGAAGGCGCATGACGTGGGGTTCTGGCTTGTGATTGGTGACTTAAGCCTGATCTGTTGAACCAGTCTTCTATTTACTGAGGTGTGGATATTTTGCAAAGATGTCGCACAAATGAGTGGTTTCTACTTAGAAACAAGTAATTTGCCTTACTCAAAGGTAGCACAGTATAGAAACCGAAAGACCCTGTTGTGTGAGAATAACTGCGAGGCATTTTTAGGCATTCCTGAGCATTGCCAAATGGTGTTATAAGTGGTGTTGTGTGTGTGCAAGATCCACGGCATATAATTGAGTGCTACCTAGTCAAAGAAAATCTCTTAGTCTGAATAGAAAGAACACTGATTTAGCAAATTGGTCACTTTGACGTGTGGAAGCTCAAATCACTTGAAGTGGAGTTTCGTGCTGGTGCTGGCCTTTTCAGTAAAGCTAACAAACACAAGGCATATGGCTGAAAAAAATACTTTGTGTAGAAATCAGGTTTGGTAACGTGCTGTAGCTATTGTGCATAATGCGCTGGTAGCAATTTCTAAATGTGCCTTGGCGACACAATTGGTTCCTGTCTCAATTTTTGCCTGGATTGTGACCAAGTACTTCGATTTATCCAGTCTTGGCTATGTCAAATACTGAAATGTGTGAATTGCATGAAGGATTTAGATTGAGCGATTTAACGATAAGGAATATCTATTGGACCAGCAGTTGAAAACCAATTCCAAATGACTCTGCTTACTTTTTGTCAAAATTGGTTATTCCTGCAAGTATGGAGCCAGTGTTGTTTTCGTGACTTGGCCTGCCTTCACTGAGGATTAGAGAAGCACGTGTGAGCGCTGGCAATATTTTTATTGTAAATCGATAAGAATACTTTTAACGCTTGCACCTAAAATCCTGGGTATTTGATCAATGCATTGAAATTTGACTAATGATTTCTTATTCAATCACTTGGCAGGATGTGCCATGGTTTGCGGATGCACATGCGTGTGTTCATCGAGGGGCATTGGGAACAGAGATCAACGTACAACCAACCAATCAGACGCCTCCACTAGCTGTCTACTAGGATATGCGGACACACGTGATTGATTGCAAAGGAAGGACAATGTTACCCAGCTGACCCTCCCAATGTGCATTTGTGCTGAATTTGGACAGGTACTACTGTTATCATGTCTCCGAACTGATGGGATTGGCGGTTTTGTAGTCAACAACAAGGCAACATCATGGCTTATTCTTAGTTCCTGGTACTCCATTAGTGCTTGGCATAGAGTCCGTGCTGGCCTCACCCCACTTGACTCATTAGGAGGTATGAGGTTAGAGTGCGTGGGTCTGAGGTGTGTGTGTGTACTTGAGTAAACTCCAGTTGAAAGAGCATTCACGAGAGTGGATACAAGTGGAGGGTGGCAATGAGGGCGAACTCAAGAGTTCGATTTAGTCAACTTTAACTGAACAAGCCTTTACAGGAACTGCACAAAACCAACTTAGCACTGAAGGCTATTATGGTGGATAAAGTAACTACAGGGCCACAGAAAGAAGAGCTCCTGTCTAGCAAAACAAGTCCTAACCTATCGATGTAGACAGTCGCATGAGGCTCGTCTACTTCGACTTTCATAATCCTTCTTGTGTGTTGTACCAATGGAAATCGAACTCTGCAGAGTACTTGTGATGTACTCTTGTCGTTGTTGGTACGGTGATCAGGTGGAATGAAAATATCGAAGTACAATTTTGGTTTAAGTATGAAGGATTAGTCTACTGAGATCACCATCATGGAGTCGTCTGTTGATCAACACAGGATAATGTTGGATTTCTAACTACATCATTATAATCAACAGTCATTTGAGCGCTCAAAGACGCAGTTTTTGCCAGAGACGAACCCCGTCTAAACGACATAGAAGATGGTTTTCGTTGACGTTGAGATCACAGTGACCCACTTCGTTGATCGGACGCGTTACCTTTGTGCTCCACGGGAGTCGATTAGCTGTAAAGGGGGACCTGAGGTGTCCCTCTACAAAAGTGGTTTTCGGAACAACAATGAGACTACCTGGATAATTTTTCTCCTTAACATCTCAAACGTCATGACTTGATTCACGCAACAAAGTAAGTCATTTACGTGGCAGTAAGCAATCAAAACTCGACTTAAAATTGTTCAGCTTCTACTATTTTGTTTACCCCAAATGTTCTGTCATCCTGCAACCACATTTTTATCATGCGTAATGCCATTTGTCAACTTATTTAACCTACCTATAACGGATAAATCAAAGAGCTCAGACGAAAAGCAAAGGTCCTCATATCTGAACACACCTGAAAAGAAGACGACGTATTTGTTGACCACCTCAAGCCAGCCTTTTCCGGACACGGAGAGTCCTTCAAACTACAGTCCTCAGATGCTGACAACGCTCACCCCTTCTGAGAGTTGAGGTAATTACTACCACACGCTACGGCAAGCGCTTTAATTGGTCGGACCTTTGCTCCGCTTGACAGATGGGAATTTGCCAATTCCTTTCGCTAAGGAGAAAGCTGTATTGAGTCGTGCTGTTTCACATACATCCACTATGTCACTGAAGTCTATGACTCCCTGTCCCTCCTTTTTACAACGTGACCATCAGCTATGTGAGATTATCTGCTCTTTCATTCCTACCGATCGGAGTAATTTTGCTACAAAAGTCTGAAAATTGTAGTGTATTCACATGCTCACTCCATGGCTTTGATGTCTTGTCATGTAATTTTGCAGGTAGCGTCATCTCAGCATATTTGATCTATCAAAATCAAAAGCTGCCTCGGGTGATCGCAGACGCATCTGTAGCTGACAAATGACACGTTCTGTTCATAAGACACATCAGTTAATGCATATACTTGATTTCCTGGCAACCATGACTGTTTGGCAAATGAATTCTTGAAAAATTGCGGCCGGTGATTGTACGTCTCGCCGAATCGGTCACAGAGAAATATTGAGCTCCTAGGTTTGGCAAACAGCCGAGAATGATAGAATGCGAATTAAAGTTGAGTTTTATAAATGCATGTTATCATTATAGATTGAGTAGAGTTTGCGTGTGGAATGGCGTATATTTCAATCTGTAACTGG
This sequence comes from Mesocestoides corti, assembly GCA_900604375.1. Lineage (NCBI taxonomy): Eukaryota > Metazoa > Platyhelminthes > Cestoda > Cyclophyllidea > Mesocestoididae > Mesocestoides > Mesocestoides corti. Next base: position 5,769 of record UXSR01006024.1, on the reverse strand, counting down.
AATTTGTAACATGCATTGCAGTGAGAAAAATCTAAAATCACTCCACACAAAATGGCACAATAGGGAAGTTTGTATTTCGAGAGAGGCCTCTGTGCGCAGTGTAATAACAGCATCTACCGATCCAATGACTCTGTCTAGCAGTAACTTCCTTCTCAAATCTGTCGTTTTTTCTTTGGAACCATAATCTGCATTCAAATTCGTGGATGACGAAAAACTGGTGCTAATTAGACTACAAATGTCTGACTGACCAGATGACGCAGCGTCAGCGTATGTGAATACAGGGGATTGGAATTGAATCAACACGATTCGCCACAACACCTAAACACTGGTTTAATATGCGCAGGTGGATCACTAAGTGCCCGAGTCGTTGGTCTACCCACGACGTTTTACATTATACGTTCGCGTAAAAAAATGCACTTTTCATCACTCGTCACAATTCCCTGCTAGAAGTGCCTTTTTTACTGCCGGTGGACAAGCAGTGAACTACAGTGACCTAGGTGGTGTTCGGTCAACAAAAATGGGGGACCCAATTTCCAAGTTTTTGAAGTTTCCCATTCGGTGGTGCAGGCGCTTTGAGGTAGCTGTTTGGGTGACTCCCAAATGAGCTACAAGCTCTTATTGCAAGTTTATGATCCGGCATTTTATAACATTAGGGGCTGTTTGGGACGCGGTTGGTTACTAAGATTGAAGCCACCACTTCCAAAACGTCTTAACTAGTAATTATAAGTTTGATAAGAGCTCTAAAATCTGATTTCCCGCGCGCTTTAGGAGAACTTTTACCTTGTTGGAATTGGGATAAAATGCATTGCCGTCAAATGTGCTGTTTAATAGTTGCCATCTTAAACTCTGCTGTTCTGAGAGTTTATGTGACCTCACGAAGCGAAAGATCTGTCAGGCTTTGACTTTTGTTTCAAATATTTACCCCGTGTTTTAGGAATCATAATCGCTGTTAGTACAGCATTCGAATAATTGAACGTTATATGTCTATATTCAAAGTTGTGTATCACTTATAAAGCTGGTGGTTAATACAATTTGGGTGAAGTAGTTTAAATTCAAATGACTGAATGGCCAGTTGAGTGAAACGTGTAGCTGCGAAGGGACCTGACAGAAGTGAATGAATGTACAGTCAAGCTCGACTGACCAGGAACTATGATAATGCAGGGGTGATATATCGGCGAAAGGATCGAATCAACTCGATTCAAAACTGCGTGTGCTGACATTATCACCCCTCTGAGTTGATGTAGAACACGAAAATCCAATAAAAAACAAGAGATGATGCACAAATGTTACTAATTTACAAATAAGAATTTAGTAAGCTAATGAAGACAAGTGTATAGTAATAGTGGACCAGAAAACACTGGATTGAAGACTTCATTTTGACTGGAGTTCTTAGCCTTTTGCTTTATGTGACAAAACACAGGCGCCGAAAACGGCCGCAAATTCAACGATGGCCAACAGAATGGATACGACGGCCATAGATGTGAGGTACGGCTTGTACATTTTATACACTGCCTCTCCGCATCCCTAGAAAGAGATCATGAGTGGTGTTAAATATTGCGAAAACCAAGCGACACTCCCTGTCGCGACGAAGATTCAAACAACGCACACACACGCACACACCAGCACATGATCGATAGCATCGTGAAGCAAAGTGGCTTCGCAACGCAGGCACAATAAAGCTATTGTCTAAGTCAAGATCTAGTATTTGCCATTGGTTTTTGGTAGGCAATTTCAAGGCTGAATGTATCGATTAACCCCACTATACTGGTCAATGTAGGAGACGGCCGGACATCACCTGTTCAAATAAAGAATGTAGTTGGTTCTAGGTGTGGCCAAAATAAAATCTTAGACAGCAGAATCAAACAAAGACATGAGAGCTTCCAAACGAATGTGGCTTCATTGTACGTTACTTCGAAAGTTATCATGAAACATACAAGCAGATCGTGCGTAGTAGTGCTGCTAAGTAACAGTGGTTAAGATATGCATGATGTAACTAGACACGACAGGTTTAATTACTTACCTGCTTATACGGATCTTTGCAGACTAGCACGGCCTTTTCACAACAGGACGGTGGCACTGTCTTCCAGTCCTTAGAGCTCTCTCCGCCACAGCACTTATACTGTAATTGATTTAATGCTTTACCCAGTACCATTTCTTACCGTTTTTTGCATATTATTTAAGGACTTCCATAACTCGTATTTGTCTTGTGATTCAGAATCCGGAAGCGTTTTAATTTTTTCTTTGATGGCAGCACCGAGCTTTTCAGCAAACTACACATCACGTTAGGCCTTGTGAATGCCATTAAAATACCTTATTTTGATTGACAAAAATAAAACCAACAGAGACCGCCTGGATGATGAATATGATTCCAGCTAATATTGCGAACTAAGAAACTGAGGAAATGAATAGTACCAGCTTACTGTTAGAAGCATGCATCTGCTTCTCTTCTGTACCCCAACTAGACCTAGGAGTGCAACGATGGCAACCACACTTCCAAGCGCAATAATGAATATAAAGGACTCCTTAGGTATAGCTTCTTCTGTGCCCTTAGCTTCCACGATCAGGTAAATTCCGAAGGATATCCATATTATGCCGATGAACTAGGTAAAAAAAAACTAGTTGCAATTATGTCGAACTTACAAAGAGAAGGCCACTGAAAACGGAAACGCAAATCTTGGATAGCCCTTCACAACACGATCCCATTGCGCTGTGTAATGTGACAAGCGTGTGCGTGGGTCTAAATTTACTCAAGACATCGTGGGCCCAAGCTGATTGGTGGAAGCGTTGTGTGACAGCGTGTGTGTAGAGTTGATAACACGAAGACGACAAAATCGATTATATTCAGTGAGTGCCTTCACAACCATGGTAAATGTACTTCTAAGGTGTGGCTTCAGCCAAGGTACACGAAAGGGAAATAGAGGGTCAATGCAACTGGTAAAAACCATGGAGTCAGGCAGCGAATGTGATGGACGTTTAAAACTTGTGAATGAAAGTTTTGTAGATGATTGAAATGCGATTGTGTTTTTGCTAATAATGATCACACTTGTAAATCCGGTGACTCCAGCCTCGGACACAGGGTCCTCCTTTTCTCAGCATGTTGCCAGCCCCGTGGATCCTCAACTACCCCACCTAGGTCTCAATGTTAGCCCCCCAATGACTCACATCAAAGCTATACATACATACACAAATGCCACACACGACTCAATGACACCAACTTGGTTAAGCTCTAAAGTAAACAAATGTGTTTACGTCATCTCCGTCTTTTTCTTAATCGTAGATGGCAGGGAGCGTAATTGGGCCAGACCCAACTCAGTGGTCCAAGACCACATGACGGGACCAACAACAAAAATATTTATTTTAGATTATAGCTGGCAAAAAATTAATGTTTCGTCTTCTGAGTGCAAGATGCAATTCAATTCTTTACAATATTGCTTGAAAGTCTGATAATTCTCCTTCGCAACTTCACAACCCTTAAGATCATTTAGTAAAGAAACATCTAGGCTTTTCTTTGTTCCGGCAGAAGGATAGCAGGCAATGAATGAAAGGCTTGAGTTTTATAATTATTAACTTTTCTTGAATTTTATCATTTCTGTGTAAGACAATTAATTGAAGGAAGAAAAGGATGAAATTGAGACAATGCAGCATCAAAGTGACAAGTTAGCAATGCATTCTATTTTGCATGGTCCTTCAGCGCGGTATTGATAATGGCTTTTCCTGCAATGGGTCCGTAGTTTGATGCATTGTTAGAGAGATTATTTAGTTTGGATCTTGGATGATTGGGTTTTTTCACGAATTTCCAAGCGTTCTGGTTATGTCACGCCTTGAAAACGTAACTAAGAAGGCCTTAAGCAGCTGATGTCGAAAGAATTCCATCTCCCTTTTTGCAATGTATGGGTGTAATATTGGCCATTTCCATGTAGGGAAAAGCAAGTAGAATACAGAGGTGAACAAGTGAGTCATTTAATTTGTCGAACGATAACTTCTTAATGAGACCACATGGAGAATTGGGTGTGTTTTTTTCAAAATTGATATTAGAAGTCTGAATTTAACCTGTCCCACTGGTAGTTATATCCAGACACATGGTATCACTTGCTATTTCTCATTTGTGTGTAATGATTACAAAGAATTTGGACTGCAAGTTTATCACGTCTTAACGAATAAAACGAGGAATTTGCCTGACTCAAATGTTGCACAGTGAGATGAAGTGTGCAACATATTTAAGCACACCTTAGAGTTGCCAATGATTACGTCATGAGTGTTATTATTAGTGATGTTGCTTGTGTGTGTGAGAAAGATCCATCAAGTATAATTAAGGGCCATTAGGCTAGGTTTCATCGATTTGATATAGTTGGATTGTGAAAGCTTGGGGTTGTTCGCTGGTGTCGATATTTTCAGTAAAACTGACGAACACGGAATCCACGATTCCTGCTCTAAAGTGCGTTAAATTATGTTTTTAATGTCAGTAGACTGCTTGCTAATCCAAGGAAAAGTTTTGGCATAAGCAAAGTGACTAAAGAAGAACGATTTCGACCAGTTATAGTCTACTCGAATTATTTTAACTTCAAGTACACGCGAGGTGCTGTTCAAGTTCTCAAACCTACTGAGAATAACACATGGATTCCTAGAAATGGTATGTTGTCTTCAAGATTCTGGTAGTCAAAATGTAGAGACACCTGAATTCAGGTACTTCTAGGTAGTACCTGAGTAATTTGCGATGAGAATTTACATCGAAAACCATTTCTATGACTACACTCAACAAACTCGACAATAAAGAATGCGGTCATACGACAATGCGAAGAGCTGAACACGACCGCCAATTCACCCCTCGGCAGAACGTGTTACCGTGTGCGGATACGTGAACGTGTGTCTATCGAAGGGTATGGTGAACAGAGATCAGTGGTGGATCAAAAACACCAGCCAAGTTGCGGTAAACCTGTTTGCGCAGGCTTCCGCTCGGATACGTAAACCAACCGTCCTCGCGGGTACAATGGGGACGAGGTTGATTGTTTCTGGAATGCCAATGTAATTCAGTGTAGCCTACAGAGGTGCAGTTATAATGATTTCTAAAATTAGACACCATTGGTGTGGCTTTTAACGGAGGTGCACACGCTGTAGTTAAAGCAGGTTTGCAGTCAACAAAGCAACTTCACGGTTCACGGTTAGTTCCTCACACCCTCCAGTTAAAAGCCCGTAACAACTTAAGAGGCAAGACAGGCGACGGCGGACACTAGGCAGTAGGGAAAGGGATTAGTGAACGACACAATTGGGCCAGCAAACACACATCACTCAGGTGAAAAAGGCTAGTTTGATCGCACGTTACAACTTTAGATAGATGAACGATCAGGCAGTGACTGGTCATCAGCGTTACACATGGTTCTCAAGAGAGCTGTTAGCGAGTCACTGCCATGTGGAAAGTGGAGTACTTTAAATTTAATCGATAGATTTAAAACACAGTCCTGGAGTATGTTCTATTACCTTCAGAGTCATTCTTCGAAATCAGACCACTCTTGCAACACCATCATCTCACTCCCTTCCAGGTAAGAATGCCATTTACGTCGTCTCAATAAGTTCAAAGACCAACTGTGGTTAGAGCGTGCTACCTCAGACAAATCTGGTGAAACGCAAAAACAGAGTGAGAATGCATTTTCACAAAACATGTCACCCACCGTGAAGTTGTTACTTTGTTTAGAAAAAAGCTCTCTAGCGTTTGAGCGTAAGTGCGAGCTAAATGATGTGCAATTAGTGGGCTACTTAAAGAACACAGTAATG
>UXSR01006021.1:1033-12114 GCA_900604375.1 Mesocestoides corti | reverse complement strand
GGCTTGCACAAAATGCGCAAATACTACACATGCACAATTGCGCAGTTACTTTGAATCTCGTGCATACATTACTCTTAACTCACAATAGCACATACAGAGGAAACCAGTGTCAAGCCTATAATGTCATAAGAAATGTACTAATCTAATTTGTAATGTGCATATAACGTCAAAAATTCTGAACGCATTGCTTAAAAAGTCCGATCTCATGCCGTGTAACTGCAATCAAGGCGTCTGAATGGACAATGCTATGTGGCGAATAATCTGCGAGGGAATCCTGTTTACTAACATGAAGGTGTCAATGACAAGTCCCAAATTCCACTGACTACTGTCAGCACACGTTTGGCACCCGATCACTCATCCACACAGACACAATGACTCTACTGGTCAGCCTGACGTTAAAACACTGTTGTAAGGCAATGCAAACAAACCAGCATTTTCGGTTGCTCCGTAGACTTGTTATGTCGATCGAAGTCTTAACAGCATTCCCATTAGTTTACAATGAGTAAAACTGTTGTCTATTTGTATGTACACACTTTGTTGCACATTAAGCGAGAGCGTGTGTTTCTGCAGTTATCAGCGTGCCTTAAACAATGTCATCTGACAACTCCTATGCAAAAAGTTGAAAGCTGCTGTTTTTACACAGACGACCAGCTTGAATGAAGCCTGTCGTCAATCGGCACTTCCAGCACAAACCATGTAGCTTTGCTACATTCCCTAATTCTTTACTGGAACCCTCCCAGCCTAGTTAATGACACTGACAACATCATAAACGCTGAACATTCTTGACGACAAGTGAGCGTCGTGGTGTTAAATTTCATCTCTTATCAAAATGGCGACAATTTGGTAAAATGTCCAGTGTAAATCTGAAAGACCTTTGACATGTCAATTTGATAGACCACGCTCTAAGATTTCTGCCTCAGTAAGAAACTAAATATTTCAGTATCTCCACTTGATTTCACAATCTTTAACCAGCAGGCTTCAAAGTTATATTCTTCTTGCACTGTTTAGCGGAATCGACTTATTCGAGTTATTCGCCATACGACTAGATATTGTAATGGGCATGTACCTTTTTTTGGCGTTTTTTGACTAACAGCATACTGAGGTAGTAAATTTAATCTGGCGGTAAAAATTGATTATATTTTCCTAAATTTGTGTTGTTGTTAAATTAATAGAGCAGATGTGTATGTGAAGTATCTGCGTTTTCGTAGTAAAACAAATATTGAACGCAAAAGCAGAATTTTGCAATTTCGCTAAACGTAATTTGGAATCCTATAAAATGCCTCATACCATCCTACTACATGATTGAAAGTCTGGTTTCAAGTTCGAGATAGCTACGATAGAATCAGCGTTGTTACGTTGACGTGGAGAGCGGTCACACATGATTTCCAAAAGTACAGTCATGAATGAACCATATTGTTTATTGTACATTTATGATTTTAAATTTGCATTCGATGGTGCTTGATTCATTGTCACACCCAACTCAACTATCAAGACAAAATTTGCCTATCCAGATGTAGTGAATGAATTTGGTGCCTCAGTTGAATGTGCACCATATCTGTTGCGATCATTGCAACACGACTATCCCCATTTTGACAATGTCAATATTAAGCGTCCTATTTGTAGGAGACATTGCATTCTTAATCGGATTAGGCGTGCTGCAAAGGTCTGATTTGAACTAGGTTATCTGAGTCGTTAGCAGGGCAAGGATGCATGATATCTGGCATACAAGTTACATAGTGCAGATAAACATCCGGCATCCATAAAGGAAATGCAATTTCTTGGTGTAGAGCATCACATTCTCCAGTTTATCAATCCAAAATGGAAAGACATCACACAGTCTCTTGACCTTGACTCGTATCAACTAACACAACGACTTGTGGTGGTTTTGAGGTTGGATGAAATGGGAGGAAGCAAGGCAACGTGGTAAGCAGAACCCTAAGAGAATGATCTCAGCTCAGGCCTTGGTAGCAATTTGCTGACGTTCTGGATGACGGCATTGTGTGCACAGTTGCCAAACCACGTCATTTCATTGGGAAACTCATCCACGGCGTCCCACTGACAGCCTTATCTGTGTTGATCCGCCATGATCTATAAGGTGAGAGTTTGTTTTGACCTACATACTAGTGTGCACTTTTAGACACAACACTCGGTTTTTGGCTGAAACCTTAAAGACGCTGTACAAAAGGTCTCTGCTGGTCCATGGCTAACCTGCGACTAAACACCTGGAAATATTTAAGCCGAACCACTAAGCATATCCGCTAACAAGATAACAGGAAAGCTGAGAGAAGTCAGTGCATTTATTTGATCAAATCTAAGTACTACAAAGCCGTTGTTGAGGATCCTCTTCTCTGTGAAATCCAGTTAGCTGCGCTTCCACGCTTTCTCATAAGCAGCTCTTGTGTTAAATGGTTTCACGTTGCCCTATACTGCCACCGTTCGCGAAAAAAATGCATTGACTCTTGTCTGAGTCACAGCGCCAATTAGGCCTGCTTGCCTTACCTATCCACGTATAATGGGCAGTTGGCAGGGACCGATGCAAGCTTAACTAGTCAAAGAGAGATAGGAAGAGGGTGAGCGAGAGAGAAAGAAGGGCTTGGATATTTACAGCGACTTGAGGCATGTACCAATAACGATGTAGTTTTCTTTGGTCATATCTGAGCACAACGCATCAGCGAAAGCTGCTTACATGAACTAAGAGTAACAGTGCGTAAAATTGGCGGAGCAGTTAACGTCGAGCGATACCACACCAAATGTAGAATAGCGCTGCATCTTTTGCATATGATATCAAGTAAAGATGTGCATCCTAACAGAAATCTTTTTTTTCAGAGCTGAGAGTACTAACGCGGGAATCGTCTCGTTGGGCAGGTGAAAAACGTTAGTTCGCGAACCATGCTTCGTTGGCTGCAGCAGGAAAGTTATGAGTTGCAGCACCGACTTCAGAAATTTGAAAACACTCCAATTGTTCCCTTTAAGTCAGAGACTCGTGCTTTAAGTTAGGTTTTGACATGCACGCCATAATGTGTGGTTTCTTTCAGCTAACTAGTACAATGACGCCTCTTGATATCGATTTGGTTACACTCATTTAGCCACATCGTAAGGTAATGAGAGATGAGGGATGTGAAATCAGGTTACGTGATTTTATGCAACATAGCATGCCATATTGCAGTCAGCGGACGTGAACACCTACCACAAATATTATATAAATAAAAAGACCCTCTGGATTATACTTCGCAATATTAAGAAAAACGTTTTCTTTATGCCTTCTAGTCCAGTAGGACGATTATACTTTACCTATGAGAGTGAGGTCTTGGGCAAGAAAGTGATCAATCAAATTTGTCCGCATAACTTCCGTGACTCTGTCTAGGCGAATTGCGACTATTTCGAGATCGATGATCATGCTCGTGGTATTGCTTACCAGGCTGCTCTGCTTTCTACAATTTCATCCACACTTGATGCCACAAGTCAGTATGTTCATTGGTACGAGCTAATGTCAAGAGACTATGCGATGTGCTTGGATTGCCACGTTTTGATTGCTTAAAGCATACTATCAGAATGACTGCAGTGCAAGTGTTTCCCGCCTTCACAAATATTGGAAGCTGAAGTTGTTGCCCTGATCACATCCCTGATAGCACCTGCCTTTAATTGTACGACTTTGATCAACGTAAATCCACAGCACACAGGAGTTGCTTGAAGGCTAAATGAGATGTTAACAGCACATTGATAGGTTTGTGGTTAATCGTGTACATTCTCGTCCATTAACTTGGTCGTCGCAAACACAGACACACGTCTTGTTTTTGCACGGCGTGACTGTCAGTGATGCAGGATCGCTGCTAATTCACACCGGTGCATTTCCCATTGCAGTGGCTTGTGGTCTAAGCACTACCTTACAACCCTCAATTTAGCTGCCCATGAAAACTTCAGAATTCAGAGAAGAGAGGCGACACAGAAGCACTACACTTAATACACTACACTTAATATGCGCACGCAGCAAAATGCAACTTGATTAATCTCTCCAGTAGACGGCTGTGCCTTTCGCTCTCAGCTCCTGTTCGTCGGGCCTTATTTGGGCACCAGAGAAGCGAAATTGGCCTAAATGCATCACAGTTACTCTCTCGTGATTCGAGGCAATATGTGTGGCACCTAAGCTGCTTTAGTGACCAAAGATGTCAGCGGTGATGGTGGTTGATGTGAGACACGGAAAAAGAATTCCACAGTTTGTTGAAGTTGTTTTTTGAAAGGGTTCAGTAACTGGTGCAGCCTGGTTCCTAATGGGGAGTAGGTAACACAAATAAACAGGTCTTGCGGTGCTGATCATGGTAATGTGTAACACGAAATATGGATGTGTTTATGCTCTCGGTCCTGGTCATGGCACCCACGCTTTTGACAGATTGCTGCAGTCAGGAATTTGCGAATGGGCCTGCGTTGTGCCTTTTCAACCTACGTTTACACACTCCTTCACTTTCTGCCAATCTAATTTACCTGCAAATCATTTTTATCGCATGCCTTTATCATCAAATATTTCAATGTTCAACCTAAATCAAACAAAAGTATTTTCAGCAAAGTACTGGGAGTAGGAAGTGTCTGCATGATGTATTCTTGGATTGAGTTTAAGGGAATGCGTTTAGTAGGCCTCTTTACCATCATGCTTTGTAATTACTTGAGCAAAGTGATTCATGCACACGGAAATTGCATCTCCTCGCATGCCTCTAATGCCACTTCAATGACCACATATAAAGAAAGCCGGAGGGTCTTCTCAGCAATTGAGTTCTGCGTAAAAGTGCAAGTGCAACTTGGCACATTTGATGCCCGCAATTCAGTGACGTGCAAAACCTTTCGATTAAACGTGTGACAACCTCAATGCCAACAAATGTTCACCTGTGATATTCACTGTCATTGGTGCAAGGCAAACAATTGGTCACTATTATTGAAATCGCATTCTGGTAACACCAGTTTTTACACAGACAAGACTGCGCAGTGTAGCAGAACAGGATGTTTGCTAAATTCGCAGAAATGTGGCTGGTTTTGTATAATGAAATAATTTATCTTAGTTGTGACACGTACATTTTTACATAAATGCAGGACATGTGCTTCCTCATCGTGTGTGTGCACCTGTCCTATGTCGACACAATGCCTGTGGAAAATGTAATATTAAGCAATCGTCTAGTGTGAGAATGGCTGCACTGTTGCATGGTAATGTGGGGAATATAGGAGGTTTAAGCGACCAGATGCTATGGTGGTTGGTTCAATTTTCACATGGCCTAGTACAATGTATATCCACGTAAGAGCAGCGCCAGTTCTAAATCTGGGAAATCGTATATGCACCTTCACGGGAACTCAATTAATACCAATTAATTAATACCAATTAAAACCAATTAATTAATACCAATACCAATTAATTCCAGCTCTATTAATACTCAATTAATACCAGCTCAAATAATCGGGGTTCAATTAACGTTTTCGTTGAAGAGGCATCACAGGCACGTGTAGTGGTGTAAATCAATTCTCGAGTGCTGCACTTCGTTCACCCAATAAGCACTACTGGATTGTGTAGATGGCTTACCAAATACATGGGCGCTCATGCAACTTATTCACGCGTTGACGTGTATTGACTAGATGATTTCACTTGCTAGGAGAATGTAATGCATTCGAAGTATATCAAACAAATCCATTTCAATTTATTTGTTATGGCTCTTTCAAAATCCATGCAACTTAGATCCTGGATGTCGTGAGTCTGATGTATGCTCTGTCCAAATGCAGTTTTTCACGGCGGATGTTTAAATGACACAGTGTCTCAGAAAACAGAACCGAAAAAGTTTATGTAAAACAATAATGAAACGCATTTATAGGGAAAAACGCCATGTGACGCAACAAAATGCAAGAGGGACTGCAAGCCGCAATGCTTTTACGTTCCATATCAAACGACACACTAGTTTGCATTTCCAGAAAACCACATATCTGATTCAATGAGAGGGCCAAGCGACCATGTAGGTTCAATAACATCTTCACATTCCCGTAGTGCTCATTAAATGTGCAAAGGTTAACACCCGAAATTTGATTTGCACCACTGTACTTGCCTTTGAAGCTGCCTCAATCACCACGTTGATTAAACCCTCGAGCACATGAGCACCTCGGCGTTAACCTAGTTGTGCTTAAAGGTGCAAGCACGATGCGGCAGATTTGTGAATCACATAGCTCTCAAATGGTTTGGCATTTTAATCCAGTGCCAATTGTTTGCATCCAGTGTCATACATTGCAACTGTGCCAAGTATTGTGATTTGTTGCCTTTGGCAGTTAGTGGTACAATTTAAGTTGTCAAGATTGTGCCATTCAGCAATGTCCGGTAATTGTTGAATAGCCTGCTGCAAGCTAACTTCCGTCGCTGCGTTGACAGTTATTTGCGTTAACAGTTGTTCACATTCCTGCACTCAATTATGGTACATTCATTTGCTAATTAAAAATAAAGTCACTTACGGGAGGTGGTGAGTGGGACGGTGGATATGAGCCGTCAATGTCGCGAACAATGTAGGCATTTATTCTGTCAACATTTATGACTGTTGATTTCAAATCTCCGTCCTCTGTCTTTCACAAGGATATGTGTTGATTTCATGAGACGTAAGTGACTGACACCACGAAGTAAATCAACTTACCTGCGTAATTTTAGAACACATCCATTTAGGCTGATTGCCTTGCAAATGAGAGGTGGGTAATCGCAATGGTGTAAGCCTTCACATGAGACATGAAGGCAAGCCCTGGGGATTGGGCATCTCACTCTGAATGCCACCTCATAGAATTCATTCACTTACTTTCGAACGACTCCTTAACTATCTTCAAGGACAGAAACACTTGTTGTGGCAAGGGTCTAGCACTACCTTACAACCCTCTGGTTTACATGCCGTTTCAGCCCGAGAAGAGTGAAAAAAGAGATGACAGAGGACACGACCGTATTTTATCGTCACACCAGACAAGTGTGTCCTAGTGTATGGATTAGTGAACGGATAACAGGCATCCAATGTTGTAACCAATGAAAAGTTTATGAATCATTGTCTCCGTCACGTCGGTAACCAGGGTTTAATTAGCCGCGATCACTGTTAATCCACTACAGGCTTCTTGAATGCCACTAGTGAATAAAGTATTTGTCGGTGATCAGGGCATTTAATATGGCGTGCAAATATTCTTGCTAGTCATAATTAGATATGCGCTTAGTTGATTTTGAAGGTTACGTGTTAGATTTTGCCTCACCTTTGGCATTTCGTTTTTTTCAAATAGCAACAACTACATCTGGCAAAATGTGTTGGGTCGCAGATGTGTGTCCATCAGCAAAGCAGCATATTGCCGTGTGTCGCCTTCGTAAACTCGTAAAAGCACTGATGCAAATTTTCTGGGTTCCATTCAAAATATAAATTGGAGCAGATGACCCTTTTGCCCCTAGAATTTGCATTTTCTTTTTAGGTGCCGGATGTGGACCAACACTAAGCATCTCGACTCCGAGACATCGTGCAGCCTTGCCCTGAGAGCATGTCCAATTACCTATGTAAAATCACTTGTTTCAGCAAATGTAATCCACTATCGAATATAATGTCGTGTCAAGCTGCAGACGAACTGGAGGGCTATTGATAAGGACGCTTGTATACATCCTCTGTTGCTGTGAAGTGTCTTCGTAAGTGACCAGCAGGCTGAGGGATGAGATTGTGGAGCTGGCTGGTTTGGCTTTTGACCTTCCATTTGTGTGAAGGTGAGGGTGAAGTCCATTCCTGTTAGACGAGAATGATTGACATTATCCGTACTTGTGGCCCCTAGCTTTACGTCGCTGGCATCGATGGTGCTTGTAAGGGCAGAACTTGACACAATGCCACGGCCCTCAGTGCCAACACGCAGTAGGAGTTGTGTCCCTTGATTTTCATCCGACGATTTGTTTCGGCTGATTCTCCGTTTGATTTTGACTGACGAGGGCTGGGTGGGCCAGAAATGGCAGATGTTATTTTGATACGCTCAACGGCGTTGTCTTTGGTAGCACTGCTGCCACCAGCTTGTACTATTCTGGAGTCATGCAGCACGCTTGCCCAGTGTAACTATTCATCGCCGATATTGTCAAGCTTCTCAGAGAGATTTTGGTCAATCGGTGTAGCAGCCGCGTTCGTAGAACCGTGTATTTAGAGATTTGAAGGATACATATGAGAATGAGAGCTTTGAGCTTGTCATCAGTCATTGACTTGAACTGACTTATTTCGCACTCTCGACTGACCACTGCCAGATGATCAAGGAAATCGTCAAACTGTCCAAATGTGAATTTGATGCATTGGTACCGGGAACTGAATAAGGAGGTGCGTTCTCCAAACACGCGCTTAAGATTTTGAACGGTTTCTCCAAAAGTAAAGCTGAGTGAGGATTTGGGGAGGAGAGTGTAGAGGTGTGTCTTCAGTTCGGCTGGGCCCAATTTGCGGGTAAAGAGTCTGACTTTCGATGCGAGATCGACTCGGAACAGGTATTCGTAACGCTGATACCACGACTCAAACATAGCGTCGTTCTACGGATCATAGGAAAACTTCGAGGCCGTCAATTAACGGCGTACTGGCAGGAGCGGCCTGAGTCGACTGGCAATCCTCAAGCATTGATACTAGCCAATGGATTAATTGTTCCATCCCTATGTCACTCATCTCAAGAAAAATCTGCGTCACCACAGTCATCACGTTTACTCGTAACAAAGTGAAAAACCACTCAAATAACGGTTCCAATTCACTTGCTAAATATTGAACTGACGCTCCCAGGCTAATACAAAGACAAGACCAGAGCTCGTGTAGAGAGCTTTATTCACGTCAGCCACGTGCAGAAAAGCCAAGTTCCGACAGTGAAAACGAAATTAATTCAAGTCAGGTTTGACCTTGACTTGATAAAAGGCAAAGCAAATCACCTGTTAGTGAATTAATGTAAATAGCATCAGATATCAATCTTGGGGAATCGTAAATCCCCTATAAGATTGCCATGCCTACAATTTGACACATGTTGTTCTGTTCCAAAACCCAATGCCACTCCAAGTAAGACGAAAACACACGTTTAACATTGCAAAGAATCATATGCATTTATTAGACTAAACTACGAATGAACACATGAGTTGACCCTGTGCTTCAACGTTCCACGTTCGTGTTCTAGGCTGAAAGGGAAACCAAATTAAAGAGGTTGCGGTGTGAGGTAAAGCAGTTTTGGTTCAGCGAATCGCGTTGAACAGGACGTGATCGTGAACGTGATGCAAGTGACAAAGCCGCAAAGCTGCAGGCAAAAGACAGAGAACGAGAACAGTGGCGTGGTCTAAGTCCGCTCTCATGCAATCCACCTGTCAGCTTTGCTGAAGGCCAGCAACGGCATCATTTCAATGACTAGTCTGTCCACCCATGACATCAGCAAGAAAGTTTGACTGCATGCATCACCAAGGTGACACAGTGAAGCATCATCTGAATGCAGTGTGCACTTGCGGGCGCTATGACTCAAGCCGAAACAGCAGGTGCATGATTGAGCTGAAGACAACTTACCTGAATTAGCCCAATCAATGGCATAAGAGAGGAAGGAGTTATAGGTCGAGCAATACACGTAGGACAGGTCGACTCCCTCAGGTCTGGGATACACCGCGTTTATCATTGTTATATCACCTTCGTAGGTTTCATCTGGAGGAAAGTGCACAACGAAGTCAGAACGGTCGAGACACCAAGCGCGACACTATTGTGTCAGTGAGTAACATGTGACACTGTGAATTTAATGAGGAATTGACGTAAATTAGAGTGCATTCCATCCAATCTGCTGCCTGTGTCGTGGTTCAGGGCAATTAGCAACAAAACACTGTCAACCGCTCATTGCTACGTGACTGGTCACAACTCGGTGTCTATAAGCCAAGTGATACCATTGGGTTCGACTGGTTAACATGCTGCATACAGACACATACGATGGACAAAATCGTTGCGTGTCAGAGGCCGTGTCATCTCTTTTCTCTACTTCTGTGTTTCAACTTCAGTTTGATGGTTAGTCTCGCACCGCAACTTCGACCTTACACCTGGACACAAATATAGACACATGTGATCAGTTTTGCCACGAAGAAGGAAGAATTCTTGACTTACTGCATCGAGGACTCATGAAATCTCTGCATATAATTCCTTTGTCGTCCACTATTAGAGTCTGAAAAGCAGTTAATTGAAAGCTCTTAAAGACAAAGCTCCGTGTTAATTACTGCCACAGTCAAATTTTGGAGGACTGGCAAAGCACACACACATCAGGTAGACTTAAGACACTTTTTCTACAATTGTTGTGTTGCTGGTTGGGTCGATTGTCGATTGACATGTTTGTTGTCAACCTTGAAGTTGATGAGTTAGTACGATTGGGCCTACATTCGCCACCACAACGGTAGTTTGTAGTGTGGCAGCAGCACATTGAGATGCCGCATTTGAAGTGCAGAATTGTTAAAAAATGCTTGGCAGTTGTCGCAACACAAACACAAACCTACAATGACAACCATCGATAAACAGAAGAACTGGTGCTGCGTTTAACAGAGATGTGTATCAACGTAGGATCGAACGTACAATTGGATCATATTCACAGGTCGTCTTACGAGCACAAACGATTTCCACCTCATCCAGTCCACCCGCCTTGATTTCCAACGGACCAGACCGCTGTGGCTGAATGCAATCTAAATTAAGGACAATAGAGGCCTGTGCACTTGTCGAGGATTCATGCACTTAACAACTCTTCCTGTGTGTCAACGTCGGTTTGTCTCCAACCACAGATGTCCACAAGGCATTCTGTTTCGTTTGCAGCCACATGACACAAGCTAAGTTTGTTGCTGGTTGAGAGAGGTGGGAGTTCAGTCAAGACACGCAATTTGTGTGTGTTCCTGCCAACTAGACAACGTGACTTTCTATACCTTCAATGCACATGCCATCCATCTTCCATCTTTTCACACTGACTAGGCTGTATTTTAGCGTGTCGACATAGCGATTGCTGACGCAATTCTCTACGCCTGTTTACGTGCCAGACAAGTTGAATAAATTAATGCCATGCAGCTACGATGTGATACGTACTTCTGCCGATGGTGTCCCAGG
>UXSR01006020.1:2065-14763 GCA_900604375.1 Mesocestoides corti | reverse complement strand
ACTGACCCTCCTTCCTGTCGGGTTTGATGGCAGCGCTGTGGTGTGACATTGTTGTGCGTCAGCTCTACTCCGTAATATTTAAAATAATTTTGTGCGGACGAACGTGTTTGACTGTTCTGTTCAAAGGAAGCCTTTGTAGACACGAGAATTGTAGCCATTCTCATGAGACTGGTCATGCAACCTCGGTACTACCCTCCATAGGAGATCAAGGCCACGTGTTTAATGTTGAACACCAAAATTTACACAAAATCTGTAATTGGGTAAATTTTTTGAAGCAGCGGACATCTTGAAAGGTCCCTCATGGACATCGTAGAGCTTTTTATGGTTATTTTGATCGTTTGAAAAATTATTTAGGATTTGACTTCCAAAAAAAACCAAATATTCGAGTATAAAGTCGGATTCAATCAGCTATACTTCTGGTCAAATATAGCCATGGGTGTGTTCTCTCAATTTGTTACACTACTTATCGTATTAAAATTTCCCATACTACGATACTGCACCAAAGATATCCATAAATCGTAGTTATCCTTTTCAAGTTTTTATAACTTTAAGCTCGCAACTTTGATCTCGCTTGGAGTGTATCCTTGGCACTTTTAAAGTACAATACCATTAGTTACACACCTCGTGTATTTCGCTTTTCAATTCAGTTAAATTAGAAATTTCAAGGATAAACTTGCAATTACTACAATCCACCTAAATTGTGGCGTGTTGATTTTGAAACTCGCGGTTTTTAAATTCATTGTTTAAATTGCCGCTACCAGTCCCACTGGAAAATCAGGGAAATTCGCATCGTGCACGAGAAAACATTACTAGGTTGAGCAGTTCGAATTAAGATACACCCACTTCCACATATTTTTTTAAACAATTGCTATGATTTTCAGCATGACTTACGACCCACACTTGCCGACAATTTAAAAATGTTTGGGTGTGATTTTTGCATATTTCCGCTGAGGCATTTATCATGCTCCACTCTTGGCACCGATTTTGAAAAGTTCGGTGTATCGATTTTCCGCATAGAGTTTCTCACAATCGAAAATCGATTTTCTCCTGTTAACACCCCCTTAAGCCAGATGGTTATTGTAGAAAAAGAGGTCCTGAATTCTCACTGCTTTCAAACTTCGTTTCGCTGTGAAGGTCTTTGTTATCGTAATCCCAAAATAAGTTTCCTTTACAATGCTAGAGACTGCAGCGAATAGTGCATCTACTGTTCCGCCATTAAAGTACTTTTTAGCTTAATTATGATTGGCCAGCCGTATCCGCCCATTTTACTTTGCATGCCTCACTGGTCACAATGATGGTCCCTTTCTATTAACAAAGTGTCTTTTGTATAGGTGAATGATCTTAGAGCCAAATTACACAGTTCATTTCCTTATCTTGGCACCAAACTGCATCAAGACACACATAGAATACTGTAAGGGGAGTCAGTAACCATGGTCCACTGTGTGGTGCTCCAGTGAATCGCATTGATTTACTTTCATTGACCTGTTCGCTGCACGCTTTGAGAACGTTCTCCAACACCCATGCAGACTCCTGTGCAAGTAGCCCCCTGCTACTTGAACCACCCATCCGTCCGTCTAGTCTACTGCACGTTTACCAGTTCACCCAGACTGTATTGATCGATAGCCCTTTTAGTCATACACAATCATAAACGGTTGTCTTGGCAACCTCAGTCTCCCCAGGTTTCATAATCGGGTTGATGAGACATATCGGTCCCAGTGTGGTTCGATACCACATATCGGGACCTTCAAGAAATCCATAAAATTTGATCAAGGATGTCTGGTCGATTCTCATCGGGAAATGCTTCGATTTTCGGCAGTGCCATTAAATACACCTGGTGTTAACCGCCTTTAAACAGTCTCGTTAATCCAACCGATGATCAAAACCTTTTTTTCTCGTCTGGACACTCTGAAAGGTCCATCGTAGATGGATTGAAACCGTTGACGAATGGCATCGCATCTGATGAAAACGTGAGTGCATGTAGACAATTTATTCGGAATGAATGAAATAGTGGACTGTGAGAGCGGCTGAGTAGTCTTTGGCCTGTTCATTGCCTCCCGTAATCGATCGACGTAGTCGCATTGATCCGGCCATGCTGATTGGGTGGTTGCCAAGAAATATTGCCCAGACAGTCTCAATGTTGTTCCGCAAATCATTTCAGCAGAGTAACACTTCAAATCTTCCTTTCAGGCTGATTGAGCACAGAGTAGTACCAGTGGTAACGCGTCTGCCTAACGATATGGGTCATTGTGTGATGTTAAAGCGGCTTTCAATTGTCACTGAAAACGTTCTACCATGCCATTTGATTGTAGGTGGTCATTTGAATGCAGTTTGTCCACAAGAGTCGTGACAGATTTTGAAATAGGCTTGATTCAAACCGCGTTCCTCGATCGCTGAGGAGACTCCAACTAAGGTAGTCCATCTGACCACAAGCGCTTTAGCTACGGTTTTGGAAATGCGCCTTGCCATCGGGTGAAACTGTCAACGCAAGTCAAAAGGTAACGGGAACCTTTTGAGTGCGGCAAGGGACCAGCAATGTGAGTGTGCACGTGGTCGAACCTGGCGTCATGAACGTTAGACTGTCCAAGTGGAGTCTTGCTGTGCTAGTCTACATTGGATATTTGCCAGCTTACGCAATTTCTCGTCCACTGTGCAATATCTCAATTTGAAATAAGCTTCCTTGTTGTTCGTTGACCAGGATGAGACAGGCCGTGAAGGGATTGGAACACTTAGCGGTTCATCGGCCTAGGAACTAAGAGAAGTTCGGCATCATTTGAAATGTTGCAGATGATTGTACGTGTGGATGAAAGTAGAAGGGCTTCAACCAGCTTCAAGGCTGTATTATGTCTTCAGAACTCCTTCAGTTCTTTATCACGTTGCTGAGCGATCGCCATATCCTCAAAATCCGCATATGTTCTCGTTTTTACAGAGTCCATGTGCGAACAAGACAGCTCATCGGCTACTACATTGTCCTTGCCCTTGACGTGACGACTGTCGGTTGAAAACTGTAAAAGGTAATCCCAATGTCTTAATTCTCTTGGTACTAATCGATCAGAATCCCCACGTTTTGCAAAAGTCAGCGGCTTATGGTGAGTGTAGATCGTGAATTTCCGACCTTCGAGGAGACGTCTGAAGTTCTTGAACGCAAGGTGGATAGCTAGGAGCTCACGATCGAAAGTGCTGTAACAGTTTTGAGCCGAATTAAACTTGGCTGAGAAATAAACCAGTGGCTAAACTGCTCTGTTGAATGTTTGCTGTAAGACTGCACTAACTGCCGACAGAGAAGGAATGGTTAGGAGAGACAGAGGGGCATCTGATCGCTGGTAAACCAGTGTTGTAGCTGTGAAAGCCTCATATGCCTCGTGGGTCATGATTAGTTTCTTCAAGGCTCCTTTGAGTAAGTTGGTCAGAGGTAGTAGGGTCTGAACTGAGTTGAGAAGGAGTCGACGGTAGAAAGTAACCATGTCCAAGAAACGTCGAAGTTGACTGATTGACTCTAGCTCCGGGAATTTGGGAACATCCTTCACCTTAATATTGATAGGCCTTAGGCTTGCAGCAAAGACGGTACGTCCTAGGAATTCGATATCAGGAACTCCGAATATGCACTCTGATGAACTGATAATCAAGCCGTATTCATTGAGGAACTTAAAAGGCATCATTGAAGTGTTTCACATGCTCTTCTTGATCCCCACTTGCAATGAGGATATCGTCGATGAACGAAAACACATAATCCAGAATAGTTAAATCATGATGGATGAAACGCTGAAAGGTTTGAGCTGCGTTTCTTAAGCTGAAAGGTATTCTCACGAATTTGAATAATCTGAATGGCGTTGCAATAGCTGTCTTGAGATTATCAGACAGTTCTATAAGGATCTGATAAAAGGCACGTACCAAATCCAATCTGGCGAGCACAGATTTTCCGTGAAATTAAAATACCGATCCCCTCATGGACGCCAGTCGCCATCAACTTTCTTGGGACCATGCTGGTGACCAGTCGCTATCGGTTCAAATCCTCGTTTAGCCCTCGAACGTCTGGTGAAGGAACAAAGACGTACTCGGGTGTTGACTCGACAACCGTTTGTCAGGATTTTGTGAATGACTGAAAGTCGAACTCCGGTCTGCCTGTGAGCCAGGTTGATCAAGTCGGGGTATCTTTGAAGTAAAACTGAATAGGGTCCACTGTCCTTTTGCAAGGGGCATCTGACTCTTAGACTTGTTAGAGAGTCAATTAGATGCATGTTCTTGAGGTCGACGATTAGACCAATGTGTCCAAGGAAGTCAGCGCAAATGATAGAGTGAGTCCCGGTCGCGATAGTGCAAACCCAACGAAACTGTCATCAAAGTTCTAAGTCGAGTGTGAGGGATTTCTGTCGGTAAGTAGAAATTGAGGAATCCCTTAGCTGCTGAGAAAACCGAGAAGAGTTAGGAGCTCGTTTTTCGAGAGGACCTGGTGGTATAACAGATGTGTCGCCTCCCGAGCCAATCAAGAAACCCATGCCCGTTGACGAATCAGACGCAAATAGGCGGAGATTCGGGCGCAAGTCGGCAGTCGACGTCACTACTATTGGGAGTTTTCGAATTCTGAGTAAATGTTCGAGTTTGAAACCACATAATTACACGGAGGCCTACATAATTAACATGGCATCGATTGTCGGTTCAATCTTGACTATGGTGGCCTTCATTCCAGTGAGGTCTTTGAATGCTTTGTCTGGCGCAGGAATGTTTGATTCTCTTCAAGGTCCAGTGTTAAATGTGGTAATCTGTGTCGACTTCATCGCTTTCACTTTGAGGTCTGCGGTATCGTCCAACTGTTTGAGTGCTGACACACCGACAAATGGAGTCAGAATTTGTTGGACGGCGTTTGGCAGTCGCTTAATAAAAAAACGCTTTCCAGGGGTCTACATGCAAAGGATCATCGTTAGGCAGCTGCCGCATCTTCGGAGGAATCTGGGTTTGCTTTAGGTCTCCCAGCTCATCACGAGACATGAGCTGCGTACGTTTGAGGAGTTCAGATTTTATGCGATCATTAGGAACACAG
Organism: Mesocestoides corti; assembly: GCA_900604375.1. Lineage (NCBI taxonomy): Eukaryota > Metazoa > Platyhelminthes > Cestoda > Cyclophyllidea > Mesocestoididae > Mesocestoides > Mesocestoides corti. The sequence goes on along the minus strand of UXSR01006020.1, from coordinate 9,728 downwards.
CCGGCAATTCATTTGCAAACTGGTCAGGGCCGAAACTAAATGCGGATATTTTGCATACTGGCTGACGATGTTAGCTACGCATCCAAAGCTGCAAACCAACCAGAAGCAGCCAGAAATGAAGGCATGTTCACACTCATTCCGTCCACGTTAGTCAAAGGTTGATTCTGACGATCGTCCATGTCAAGGTCATCACTTATTGGGGGCCCAAGCATGTGGTCTTGAACCACACCTGGGCCACTGATTTGGATCTGGCCTGATTACACTACCCTGCTACCCGCGACGAAGAAAACCGGCAAGGACGTGGATACAACCGTTTTCCTTCAGAGCTCAACCTAGTTAATATTGTTGTGTCTTATGTGGCCTATGTGCACGTGTTTGCATTTATAGCTCAGGTGTGTGAAACAGTGTGAGTCATACATGCGCCGACATTGAGACCTAGGTGTGAGAGTAATCCAGAGATCCCGAACCTTTCAGAATTCCCATTGAAAGAAAAGGTTCGCTGATTTCTATACAAAGGCAGAGAGCATTCTCAGGACGACCCACAACGACAGCCACATCACAATCGTGCGAAACCTACGTCCTACCTTCCAGAAACCCTATTTTGTAAGATAATGTTCTCAAGTCTTTTCGCTATGAGGAAGAGGTGTTATGAATCGCCTCGATTCATCCTCGTTTATCCTCGACTCGAATCAAGTTTGTTGTGAATCGCGTTGATTCATACTCGTTGATCCCATCACTCCAGACTCCGACACAGGGTCCCTCTTTTTGCAGCATGTCGCCAGCCCCGTAGAACCTCAACTACCTCCGCATTAGAGCGGACGGTTATCCTGGAGATTATCCCCACACCTGGTCTCTGTTGTGTCCACGTGCTCTACACTGTTCTTCTTCATCGTGGGTAGCAGGATGGCGTAATCGGGCACATCGAACTCAGTGGCCCCGGCGTGGCTCAAGACCGCATGCTGGGGCCCACAACACAATCTTCGACACTCTAATTGAGAATCTTGCAACTCTACAGCATTCGATTACGACACGTTAAACTTATTCAAATTGCTACCCAACACTTTCGGTGTTCAGTAAGTTTAGTCAGTCTACAGTCCTATTTTAAGGACCCAAATGAAACAGAAACTGGCTCAAACATGCACCGCACTGAGTTTTTTTCAAGCCAAGGCTTTGAACTGTTTCCTCTGGTCGACTTTGCAATTCACTATAGCGGTTATTGGTCAAAATTCACCAACTAGCAATCCCGTACTAGTTAGGCCTGTAGTGAACCGCGGTGATATATATGTCTATTGACCATGGCGTCACATTCTTCTTCTCACAGCGTCCCTCTGGATATTGCTAAACCGTCTACTTAGACAACACTCACTGTCTGTTTCATTCATCCGACCGTTCGTCCACTTGGCACTTTTACAGGCCTACCCATGCTGCAACACATTTAGTCCGACACGTTTTCATGCGCAGTGGTGCGACTAACATAACCAGACTGAGCTGTCTAGTGTCTCTGCCACCTCCGGTCCTCCACTTGACTTCTCGGGTATTTAAGTAGCGCAAACGGACCAATTAAACTCAGTGGCACCAGGGTGTTAAAAGACCACATGCCGAGGTCCACAACAGGCTATTTTGTCAGGGGATGTTAAGCTATTCAGCAAGCAAAATCGAATGGACTGATTTAAACTGAATTTGCCAAATCCCAGAATTCGATGCCACTGGCAGAACTCACGCACAGCTCCATGAATCCGCGTGCTCTCAAGGTTAGCGCCAAGTTTTCAAGGCCGCAATCAATCAATCAATCGTCTAATAAGAATTAAGGGGAAGATACCCAGCCCCTTTCACAAAAACATGTCCTTTTAGAAAACACCACCAGACCTCGATACAACCAATACGACCATTCGCCCACTAGAAAAATCGATAATTTTTGATGTCCAAGTTAATGAGATGGGGACACAAATTGGAGCGGCACTTGGCTTGATTATTAACCAATGCGATGCCTGTATGGGTGTGTGCGAAGCGATAACATGTTTTGTCTTAAACTGGTGTCGTTGAGGCCATGGGACTTGGCAGTCCGCAACTAGCGAAATGACGGTTGTATGCAAATTAGCCATGTGCTGGTCTTGCCATAACCGATGTTGTCCACTGTGATAAAGAAACACCATCTGGCTCTCTAGCAGATGCCAGCATCTTTATTATCGCCCATAAATCCCCCACAATTAAACTATTCCAGCACCCTCACGAAATCACTGTGCAATAAAATTCCGTTGTTGAAGCCATAAACAGCTACTTTAATTGTAATTTGCGTGCTTTTCATTTTATCTAGTTAATTTCCAATTAAATTCACATCATTAGTTACTGTTCTATGGGATCTTGTGCTTCAGTTATTGCGTTAAGTTAGTTGGATCTGAAAGTGCAACACCAAGCTCCTAGGCACGTGGGATCAGACAGTGCGTTTCAAAATAAAGAATACATGTCTAAATTACGAAATTTAAAATTGAATAATGCCACAATTTAGCAAACATTTCGTCAACATCGCGTAGGGCTGTTACGATAGGTTTTTGGCTCCCTTTTCAGAGTTTGTCGCCAAAGTGCTTTTGTAAATAAACTCTGTGGAATTCTTCGATTTGTCTTCTGAATGTCAGTCTATTCATATTTTCTTTATCACTTCGTGTTTACGCGCACCGTTTTTTGTATTCATATTAACCGCCTTCTTCCTATTGGCCCATTCATCGCTGAGCAAACGATTTCTCTTTCCTGCACTTGACTTCTGGTTGAGACGGTCTTCCTCTCGTTTGGAGAGGCGGCTCGATTATTTGCATCTGCCTGCCGAGAGACCGTAACATTGCCCTGCCACGTTTTATCGATTTCTTGGGTGGTCATGTACACGTGTTTAAGTCGGCGTAATTGTCCTGGCGATTGACCATGGTTATGTGATCGAACCCAGCCTGATAAAGTCGTGATTAAATGTTGAACCCGTGTTCACTTAGTGGTCATTGATTTACGTCAACGTTGCTGCTTGTGCTTGTAGGCGTGCCTAACATCTGTAGAGGTCGAGTTTAGCACTACCATAAAGCCCTATAGATAACAGCCGGTCACAAATCGAGAAGAGAGAAGACGGAGTCGAAAGAGAACACGACCGTTTATTCACGTCACGCCAGTCAAGTCGAGTAAAATCGAGTAACCAACTTTTGTGTGCGTATCAATACGCGTGCGTTACAGGCGACTGCTAACAAAAACCAATAACAAAGAGGGTGAGTCATTGATACAGTCGTACAAGCAAGCCTACACGCAGCACTCACGCGCGTTGGCTGTCTGTCCACAACAGTGCATTCACGAAAAAAAATCGATTGATTTGTGTTCGCTTGCACTTGCAAACTGCGGTCCCTCACGAATGCTAACTGTGCTGGCTTGCTGGTCGCCACACATCGATGTATTGACATTTTGATGACCTGCGGCTCGGGTGGTGATGCGTCGGGTCACCTTGCACCTCGGATCATCGATTTGTGCTAAGTTTTCTGATATTTCATTTAGCTTTTCTCTCCTACGAACCGATCTTATTTGGAGCGTTGATAATTAAACCAGTGGACCACGATGCTCCTTCCACTGGCATCCTGGCGCTCCAGAGATAAGCTAACTCCACGCTTTATACAGTTTCAAATTACACTGCAGTCTTGCGCATATTCATTGGCTTACTTTTGCCCTATCACGTCCAATTGATGCGACTAAAATAACCCATGAATATGAGGAAGAGGGGAAAGCGAGTACCAATAAAGTGAGGGGGTTAGGGGTTGAATTTGTGGTCAGAGGAACTTATGCCATAACCACTCGTCTTCCCAATCGACTGTATTGTTTCTGTTACATTGGAATTGCTGTCTGTCTGGTTGTGGCCGCTTAGTGTGGTCTAAGGCCATAAATTACTGCCACAAGGCCTAGTAAATATCTACGCATATAAAACCAGATAGACGGCCACGTCTACGCAGCATAATTGATGTTATCGTGATCACTAAGCACCAAGTCGAAAAATACCGCAGGCAAACCCAGCGATATCACAACAAGACTGTGCAAACTGTTGCCCTGCCAATGCGAAATACTATCAGTTAATATCGACCAGTATTTAGACTAACTTATCGATTATGAATGAAGAAGTCTTCAGCTTAGTACACTCGCATAACTACATAAATGGCGTAAAAAATCAATTTCAAAAAATTGGACCATGATTTTGTCGGCTGATGATTATCGTTCAGGAAGTACCCTGAAAGATTTTTTTGTAATAAATTTGAGTGCTAAAGAAACAGACAAAGGCAGGTTAGGTGATTTACGACTAAAATGATGCGAAAATTAGCTGAATTCGATGAAAGTTTGGTGAAAATGTGCAATGAGGGATTCCCTTTTGACAGGTGCGAGGTGTTGGAGTTTCACACGATGATTCAAAAAAAACCGAGGTTTTACTAAAACACTTCAGGAATTCGGTAATTGGCTTTTTGAAACAATGAAATTGGAGGAAGGAGTGTCTTGACGGAATCCAATGCTACTCACAATCCTGTGGAAAGTAAAGCACAACGTGGAAATCATCAAACGGTACTTTCCATATCATTTCGGCAGATTTCCGAAAAATTAAGTGACCGCGGTGGGGCTTATTGAAGTACATGACAAATATTGGCAGCCCTATCTTCGTTTTTAAACCGACAAAAACAGCGCAAAGCGAAGACATGACATCACGATGTTTACAAAAAGTTTCGTGAACTGAGGAAGTCTGTTGGAGCCGTAAGTTAGGGAAGCGAATTTGTCAACAATCGCGGTTTGAGGAGTAAATGACTTTTAACCTAAGTTGAAGGTCTGGGAAGCTGTGGAGGCAGTTTGCCAGGGAGGGAAGTGCCGATGTCATCTCGTAGATCCCTGATTTCCGTAGTTGATTGATTGAGTTATTGCTGTCTGATGACCTGCTTCGAAGTTGGGAGAGGGAGTCTGAGCTCGACAGTACAAAATCATCAGAACAATGACCCAAGAATTGGTGATGTATGAGTTTTTAGATCTAGTCTGACTACCAACCTTAAGTACTTCCACATACCCAATCGATATGAACGCAAAAATTAGATTCAAATTCGACGATTTATTCTAACAAATGACTGGCTTATCGGGACTTAATCAGGCCTGATATGATCACACCGCCGACGTCAATCACCAGAAGAATTACGTTGGCGCGCAAACACCGAGCATTTACAGAGGATTATTGCGCACGACGAGTTTAAAATAGTAAAGAAAAAATCTTAGAATTCTGCAACACTGCTCAGATTAACGCCGGTTATGTGTTTTTGAGAAGACAGCTGGTCTCTATGTAGCAGTTTTTCAGTATAGACAGTGTATCCAGAATTATTTTTCTGCTTCGGAAAGAATATCGATCCTTAGTAATGACAAGAGCAGATAATCAGTGATTGGCTACTGAAAATGTGTCCTCATCAAAACAACGTTTTACAAAATTGACAATAAGTGTGAGGTGTGCCAGCGATTTCGAGACAAACCTGGTGGCAGGCACTTTCATTCACCGATGATAACAAGGAATCTGCAACTTTGGATGCAACCAGGTTGCGGAGGCTGAATTAGCAAGACAAACTTTACGATAACCTGGCTTTAATTCAAGACTAAGTTGTAAAAACATAACACAATGCCCAGCTGAAACCCTTTCTCCACTCACTGAACGAAAAGGTTAATGTCAATTGTGAAGGATTTTTCGAAATCGCCCAGCAACTGGTTAGGGAAGGTGCTACTGTTTCGCTGGAGCAAGGTTCCATATGTTAAAAGACAAAGGATTATTCAACATCTTGCTCTGAATACAGTAGATATCTAGTTTAAAACTCAATAAAGTCTTGTGCTGATTTAATAGCTTTGTCTAAGAATATGTAGTGTCTTGTACAACCTTATAACCTCCCCGAGGTAACCTGTAACAAGGCGACTGCGTGTAGGCAACCTCACACAAAAATCAATAATCATATGCCTGAGCATCGCCCATTAACATGAACAAACTGCCCTGGCAATCGATCGGCAACGCGAACGAACGTACCTCGATCGACCACGGTAGCATTCAAGACAGATCGACCATTTGCGCGTCGTCCTGCCTATCGGAACGCTAGATGGCACTGAAATGTTGTGTTACTACTATTAACGAGGGGCCAAATCACAAGCCCTGAATTCACAAATTCATTCGTATTTTCTCAAAACGGAATAACAGTTAAAGCTTCGAAAACTTGAGCATTAGGGTTATGTAAATGGTTATTTCCACAACTAATAATTTAAAAGGTACGTAGTCTTAACTTCACGGTTCAGTAAGTAGATTACCACCTCTTAATAATGCATAAATCAAATGCATCCATATACGACGAAAATAACACGATACACGGGGAGCAAGAAATGTCGTGTCATGTCACTACTTCAAATTACAAAAATCCTGCCGACAATTGGGCGATAAAGAGCCCTCGAAAGGTCAGTGTGAGGTGAAAAGTGAAACCGGACAATACGGGTATTGGGACAGCCAAAAATAACGTCTAACCAGTCAAAGTGGATTTGCATACTTTCGGTGGTACGCATTACCTACGCGAATATGCATGTAGGCAAAAGTGAGGTTTTGCGTAAAAGTGACCTTGAAAGGCGCGAAGAACAAAAGAATGCAAATTGACGAACCCATTTGCGTCTAGCTCTGGTCCATCTAAATGCGATCAGCAATATTTGGATAAAATCTACGTTGAAGAGGTAAGCAGTGTTTGGGTGCGTAGGCGAAGAAGTTGTCTGTATGGAACCATGCATTTGCCTATAAGCGTTTGTTGACCGATCGATTAGCTAGTGTTGTAGGTTCAAATCGATGAAATCGATTGTTCCATATAAGTCTTGGTTAATACAACGTCAATAGTCCGTAGACATGCCGACACAATGTTTCTACAAAATCAGTGGATTTTGACTCATGGATACGTCTTATATTTCCAGGTTAAGTTCCTCAAAGGGCCTCGTTTGAATTCACATATTAAAGGTACAGCACGATTTTCACAAGTTACCACCACGCCAGGATGTGGGAACCCGATCTACACAAAGTGGGAATATCTAGAAATAGTTCAAATTTGTGGACAAATAAATGGCCTACCGTTACACGGACGTGGAAAACCAAAGATGTTCACAGTCTCCAACCACGTTTACCTCAAAATATAACTAAGACACGGCAGACATTTGGCATTCCAGAGGTTGTACTGCATAATCAGCTTAAGTGAATGTTCGTCTATCCAAGGACACTTAGAGAGAATATACCATTCTAAAAAACGCGAAAAACAAATTATTTTATAAAAGTGTTCCATCGAGAAAGCTTAAATACGCGCTACAAATAGGTGGAGATAGATCTTTAAGTTGTGATGAAGAGAGAGTTTTGCATGCTACACTCAGTTAAAGCAACCGTTTACCAAACACAATAATGACAACATCAATGGGTCAGACAAGATAGACTGTGACCTCACCATCATGTGACGGTGAGCTGGCAGACCAATCACCGACCGTCAGCATGTTCACTAGGGTCTGGATGCGCACCTTCTCCTCCAGACAGTAGGCGGACAGGTGAAGGTGGCGCGCACAAGGCGCCTTCAGGTCCTCGGCCAGACCAGAGGTGGCGTGTGGCGTGGCGCACAGAGAGCCAGTG
>UXSR01006019.1:0-12547 GCA_900604375.1 Mesocestoides corti | reverse complement strand
GCGCAAGAGCCTACGCAATCTCTAACCAGGTGACAGCTCAGAGGGACTAGCAAACCCCTCAAGCTTATTCAGCAATAATTTGAAGATCAGGACCGCCTATTGGCTGTATTGTGGTCACCACTTCAAGGTCATTCCACCCATGATACAATGCCTACACTATAAATTTAATTTACTCATGGGACGGTGGCCACAATTGCTCCATCCCTGACAAGACAGTGGGCCATCATTTGCAGTTTGGTAGAATGAATGAGACTACATGTTTAGTGGATGTTTAGTGGCATACATCCACCGTCTCATCCACCGATTCCTCACCAGTTTACCATAATTTGTGCTTTCAAAAACAATTTACTTATATCTCAAATTTTAATGTATATTTTGAGTGTGATGGCATCAACGTGGTTGGCATGTACAATTATCTATTGATAAGCAAAGTGGAAGGCATGGTGAGATAATGCCGAGGAATGGCTTATACTTCGGTTCCAGATACACAGACGCGAATCTTCAAGCGTACGTAATCTAGTCTACACTAGAGCTCAGACAAAACACGCATGGTTCAGTGCCTCTCCAAGAGAATGCAAGACAAGGTCTCGTGCAGAGAGCGTCCATCGCCTCAACAAGTCCACGTAGGTTCACTTATACTTGTAGTGGGTGACCTTGAATGCGGGCAAGAGAAGGTGTGCACTCAAGAGTGCATGGACGAATAGGAAGAAAGCGGGGAATATGAATTTGAAGATTGGTGTGCATAAGCATGGCAGATACTGAAAAGGGAAAATTGTAAATATTTTAAAAGATGTGGTCCAGGAGACGCTGAATTCCCAACAAGTCCATGGGTCCATCATGGCAAATTCGTGGAGCTTCGTTGAGGAAAGGCGTTGCACATCAGCCAACGAGTGATGGTGGTGGTGGTTATAAGTTTCAAATTCATTGTTTGTGTGTGATAATTCAGCTTCTATCTTCTTCAACTTAAGCATTAGGTTTCAAGTGAATCTGATTATCCACACTGACATTTGACACGGTTTCACAAATTAGACTTCCTCCATAATGCTTTCAAAAGCGAGCTGATGATTTCTGTATGCACTATCTACCTATAAGCTTCTAAGTAATCATTCCATTTCTAGGGGATTCACTGGTCGTCAACGTGGCTGCATCCGAACGTCCTAACACAGTCTATGTAAGATATGTCAAAGGATGCGTTGACAGCTGTAGAGAACAAAAGCAGAATTGGTTGATTTCCACACCTGTGCAGAGCCCGTGGTTCAGTCGATGACAACAGTGACGAACACCATCCTCGATGTTCTATCCTGCTGGATTCCGCTGGCGTGTGGAGTTCAGTTTAATCCGCACACACGGATCCATATTTTCTGGCTTATTTGCTTCCAGACTTAACTGATACCTCAGCGGTTACAAGCTACCACGTCTGTGGGCATGGTGTTGTGTGATGTCTACGGTAGGCCAGGTGGTTAGAATGAAACTTACGAGAGGAAATCGGTGCGCTGAACCCTAGACCTCATAATAACGTCTGTTATAGTCGGGAAGAATATAATGCACCACTCTAATCAAAAGTGTCTGTTAAATTGTTTGGCTGGATTTGTAGATCACACGTTACTTTCTGTGGCCTCTGCTCTTAACGGTTGCAATTAACTGACCTCCTCTCACAAGTTAACTCGACGGACGTCTTACCAACATGGCACTAATTTCTTTTCAAAATCTGAACTCTATCAAGGCGCACTGTTCTCGGCTCTGCCCACACGCATTCTCAAAAAAATCACATAGACCATTTTGCATAGGTCGTCGCGATACGAATCACACAAGAATTCCCCTTGATTCACGCTAATCAGGGAGAACAATTGTCTCGCGTCAGACGAGAATCGGCTCAAAGCCGTCAGTCTGCATCAAGCACTTATCGAAACAGGGGAGTAGAATCCAGGTACCACGAAATTAAACAACTTCCAACTACAGTGTTTGGCGGAGTGACTGTCTGGTACAGAGCACCCGATGCAAACATGCAAGGCGTCTTTTAATTCATCACTTCACGAGTGTGCAATAACTCCTATCGATTTGCTTCTACTTGCCACCCTGTGGCTAGTGCAGTCGTGCTCACGCCTGCCCGATCCACTGACAACGATATATTCAAATATCACACCAACTAGGCCATTTACCATCACCAACATGCATACTTTGCCTTCTTAGGGCAGACCCTAGTGGCAAATCGACAGAACTTCGTTGACAAATTGCGGAATGCCCATCTACGCGAATGTTGCCGCTTTAGTTAATTAGATGTTGACAGTTTACCTACAAAAAACACTGTCAAATGAGAATGAACGCAAGAGAGGCACGCTTGAATGACGTCATCAGTAAAGTCAATTCAAAGCACTCAGTTCCGTCTAGCACAAACCACAACATTTCCTCATGCATTATTCGGTATGGCTGTGTCGTGGACCCAAGTTTCTTGAAGTCTGGTCAGCGCCGATTTTGTCATTCTTCACGCCATTCACCTAACCACGCCACCAGTGCGTGAGGCATCCACAGCAGCCTCCTCAAAGCTCATCCATGTTAATCCGCCTTCATCCATCACGTCGATTTACTCCAGAATAATACATGTTGAAACATTTCCACATGTCACTCGGCCTGTGGCTGAGACAATAAAGCATCTCTGTACGAGGCCTTGTCTGTCGTGAACTAGCGTGGGGGGAAAGGGTCCAGCGTCGGACGAGTGAACAGGGGTACACACCATCTGATTGTCAACCTTTGTTACGGTGTAAGCGTGCCTGTCTGATTTCGAAGAGTTCATTGATGGACCCTATTTGTTAGCAGAATCAGGACGCCGTACTTAAGCTAAAACAGTTGATGTTACTGCTGTTAGCGTCACTCTGGTCTCAGAGCCAGTTCATTGATACACAATCTACGCCATCTGCATAGAGCCTTTCAAATCCAGTGAGATGAAACGGACTTTGTCTATAGTGAACCTATTCAACAATATCAAAATAATAACTATCAAGTTGGCCTTGGTTCACCGCGACTACACCCACATGCCCATTCACAATTCCATGATTAAAGGTCCAACTAGAGCTACTAAAGCCTAACTACTTCCTAACGCTGTTCGTTCACGACTGTTAACTGTGCTCGCTTGCTGCTCGCCACAAACATAAAGTTTACTCAAGAATGTACAGATTTGGCATATTTCGGGCTTCTAACAGCCCTTGCACCATTCCATCACACACGCCACTACAGAAATCCACACATCACCAATCACGGTCTCTACTGTGCCAATTACTGAGCCCTGAGTAAGGCTACAGTTCGGACCACAATATCTACACCAAACACATTCACAACTAGCCTTGGCCACAGATGTCGTATACATTTTTCTACAACCAGAACTCGTCGGACTTTATCAACCAACACCGCTTGTCCCAGGAGGCTTACCCACAACTGCTTCACTTCGCCACTATGACTTCTGGTGTTTGAAATGCACCACACAACTACTGACGATTCAGTTGGGACAGAAACAATTGCGTCACCCACCGAATGACCGCAGTTTGAGATTCGAAGCAGGTTTCTAATTCTGACTTTCTCAACCCCACTAGGATCGATATAACACGCTACTACTCGCACACCGCGCCACCGTGCTTACAAAAAAAGCGAATATACACTTTCACAAAGCCACTTTGGCTGCATGCAACTCGCTTGGTCAGACAGCGAAAGAACAGAACGACGATTGCTTATTTGAAAGCTCGACCATGTCGTCGTCTGTGTGTGCCCGTGTTTCGCGTGTTTGATTGCTTGGACGTGTAAATTTACCACCTAGAAGTGTGAAACAGTGTGAGCCTTAAAGGTGCCAGCATCGAGACCTACGTGAACGTTGCCACACACGCGAAGTTGTAACCCCGGGTGCTCGTTTGCCGTAACGGAGCGTGTTGAGGTTCCGCTCACCTGGCGACAAGTTGTGAAATGTGTATCGGAGAATGGAGCCACGGTGTTGACTGGCGTGACCCGAAGTAATTCTCAAGAGCTCTCTGTTGGGGATCCATGAATCTTCAACAGTGCTCGTCGTTGGATTATGGCACTATTTACACTAGTTCACTAACATGTATTTTATTACCCTTTTTACCAGGTCAAGATCAACCTTGACTCGAATCAGTTGAACTTTTGACAGCTCACTCCGCACGTAGCTGACGTGATTTAAGTTCTCTAAACGAGCTCTGGTCTTGTTCTCGCATTAGCGTGGTTAGGTCGGTGCTGGCGTCAACAAGGGATTTGCTACCATTATTTGATTGGATTTCTTTTTGTTACGGGCAAACGTAACACTCTCACAATTCGTGAAGCTATTTGGTGAAACGTTACTTCCAACAGGAACACTGAATGGTTGGCTGTGGACTTTGTGCAATTAAGAAGCGGCTGCTGAAGAGGATTGTACTGAAAATGCATCAACTACGAGTGGCTGGGGGAACGTCTGTTGAGAGTCGAGAACCAAGGTTCATCGCTTGTGATTGACGTCATCCTGTGCCCAGCAATATGTTCTCCCCAGAAGTAGTGTAACGATGGGCCAAGGAACACGTCTGCCAGAGTGTGCAATGGCAACCACCTCCAAACTGCCGCAAGAGACGGGAGTTGGCAAACCTGAGGCCTGTTGTTCGCCTGCGTCTCAACATCGAAGGTAACTCTTGCTTTATTCGAAAATTCGGCAGATGCGGAATTCTCTTTCCTCTACGTGGTAAACTGAGAAGACATTATCTTCTAGTCAGAGTACTTTGAAATATCCATTCTGCGTAGATTGAAGTGGTTGATAAATGCCATCGCGTCTGATGAAACCGCGAGTGCATGAGGATACCTCTTTCTCTCTTATTGATAAAGGATAAGGTAGATGCGGTTGAACATCGGGGAACTGTCCATACCATCACAAACACACAACTCGATTATTAGAGCAGGCAGTGTAGTCGACGCGTGTCCTCACTCTCCCGAGATGTCGCGTGTCTGTACCAAAAAGTCACGCAGGTGTTCTCAGAAGGCCGCTGCATCAGTGTCGAGAGCGAAGAGGCCCTTAACAAAGACAATTAATTGCCTTTCTTAAAGGTGTGGAATGGTCTTTTTGAGGAGCTGCAGCAGCCGTTGATGGATGCACTGCACATTTACTTCGGCGGGAACGGAAACGTAGGGATTGTCGCCTCCCAGCGCCACGGTTATCACCCCCTCCTCAACCATCCGCAACATGCAAGCCAACAAGGATGCCTCCATAGTGAATTCTTAATTGAATAAAAAAAATAACCGTAACAACCTTAAGCCGATTGAACACATTTGTAGAGAAAGCAGGGCACTGGGAACTCACTGCCAGTTTGGCATCTGTTGGTGACAACGCCAAACACATGCTGCCTGATGTCCACGTAAAAGTTGTGGAAGAAGAGCTGCTGATTGTCCGAAGTCGTCTTGGCCATATTCTCGAGCGTGGTGTGCAGGATGCCAAGTCCGGTTTCGGACACCTGGAAGTTGACGAGAAAGTGGTTTCAGTGAGCTGCTGACTTGCTCTATGTACTACTTCACAGACTAGCCAAGCAGACAACTGGTTTGGTAGACAAAGCATGTCTCGATAACCTGGCAACACAGACTACATCCTAATTCTCATTACGACTCTATTCTTTGTCAAATAGGAATCAAAGAGCCAAGCAAGATACCTGTCTCGTGGTGTGTCTAATGGCCCAGATCAGGCTTTCGAGAAGGAGCTTAAATTGATCCGTATTTAGGGCAAGCGAAGCAGTGAAACAGCTGGCGTTGACGGCTTGTAGGAGTGCGAAGAAATTAGTGCGTTGTTCTGGATACTCTTCCAGGTCCTTGCTAATCATCTGCAGAGCGCAGTGGAAGACGGGATCAAGGATGCGAGGTAGAGAGGTAAGGTCGTCTTCGCCTAGCCGTTTAACGATTGTCGTCATGGTGATGAGTACCTCGGGATCGCGTGCGATGGGAGGACTCCGTCGGTAGTAACTGGCGACGCTTACCAAAATCGGGAATACATATATTTCAAGCCAAAAAAGTGTGAATTAAACGCCATGAATCCGAATTCTGCATTTCGTTTCTCCTAAAGCAAAGCAGACAAAATGATTAGGCCTCAATTTCTTTACTCAGATCGAGCGACCGCCTAGCCTACTGGCAATTTGATTGGTTGGTGTAATTGGTCGACCCTCCTCCTCCAACGCTTCTCCTCCTCCTTCACCACTGTGCGTAACTGCTTCGAAATGGCCACAGCTGTCAGCCGAGCGAGCAAACGCTAGCTCACGCAACTCAAGCGTTCATCTCAAGTGTGGTCTGGCCAAGATCCAATTCTAGGCACACGAGCTCCCCTTGTCAACTGCGTGGCTTAGCAACTATTCTAAAGGGCTACTTCTTCCGCGCATTTTTTCTGTTGGTTATAGGCAAATGACGCCCCCGTGCAAGATCCACCTGCCACCTTGAGTAACAACGTCTCTCAAAACGGTCTCCTCCGCGTAACGAGCAATCAACGTCGCACCTGTGCATCTTGTGGGGCTGTATTTCATGACTATGTCAGACTAGTTCCACGCTCCTCGTCGACGGTGTGTCTTGCACGGGCGGTGTCGACTTTACTGTAAAGCGCCTTAAACCAATCAGGCCGAAGTGACCTTGGCCTCGAGAAGGCAGATTGGATAAGTGCAGTCGAGTTGAGGTGAACAAATCGGAATACGCTGCGTCGACCGTATTATCCACGCTAATCTGTCACTTAGTTTTGACTGACGCCCCAGTGCCCAATCCACTCGTTTTCTGTCACAGCAATCTTCTTTGTGTAAAGAACAATCAACGTTGCACATGCACGTCTTGTTGGGCTGAATTTCATAGCTAAGTTGAGGTGGTTCCACACACCCCTGTCAAGTACCCCTCACAGATGCACCTGGATGTGGTTTAATCACGAACACTAAGTACAAACCACTGCCCTCACCGTCGTTCGTCTTCTAGTAGAAATGGTTTTCCCCGACAACAAAGCCTCGTTAAACTATGCCAACTTGAAATACACCTAATTACCCACAACTGCCTACAGCTGTTGGTGCAGCGTTTGAATAACACCTCCTCATCGAAGCATTTTGAAAACAAAAGAATTCAGAGACGGTAATTAACAACGGCTGATGTGACCAGGAACAGCTGAGACAGCGACACAACTCTTCACGTCAAGTCAATCAGATTACCAGAGGAATTTGAGTCAATGTGAAAAGCAACTAATTACAATCAACAACAACTCGCTTACCTGTGGTGTGAGGAATTGCTGCTGACAATTCTAGGAGAGATTGAGAAAAGTGTCACAAGCCATGTCGCGCAATCCGCTGTCACAATTGTGCATTAAACCAAACACTATCTTGATAACAAGCTTGAAATTGTCTGATTCTGCTCGCAGACACCGGCAGTACTGGCCAAGGACGTACATCGTGTTGCTGGCTAAAGCTACCGGCAGATCCGCACACCGATTGTGCTCATACGGCTTCAGGATCTTCAAGAGCACAATACGGAGGATGTTTCGGGCGTCTTCTTTGAGCACAGCACCCGACACACTGCCAATGACCGCACACCGATTGTGCTCATACAGCTTCAGGATCTTCAAGAGCACAATACGGAGGATGTTTCGGGCGTCTTCTTTGAGCACAGCACCCGACACACTGCCAATGGCCCAGCACAGCGAATTCATTTCCGCCACAGACCATTCTCCACCGCAGACCACACGATACAACTTCATCAGGATCATGCCTGCAGTGCCCTATTAACGGGAAGTAACGGAGCCTATCTAAGTCGACAAATCCAACATTCACGAGGTTACTGCGAAGCTGTATGTGCGACAAGTCTGCATCAACTTGGAATAATAATTCAGTAAAATCATGGGCTTCAATCTAGCTGGTGTCCTGTGTAGGTGTGAAGTGACTGAAAGACCACAGGGGCAGTTGACATCAAAAGGTAAGAAAAATTACAAAACCAATGCCTGCATACTTCATAGTCTAACTGAGTTAGGTAGATTAAAGTCTCATGCATCGTTTTGTGCAGAGCGAGGCTGTCAGCGTCGTCCAGGAATTCTCGATCAACTTCTCCATTACTAGAACTTCTTCAGGCCGAGCCATTCGGGAGAGGAGGATAGTGCGCAGCTGCAAGGCCAAGCACAAGTTTACCATACTGGTAATTCTGCCACTGCGCAATCAACCTGCACGAACCATACAAACGTACCTTCCACATGATTGGTTCATACTCTCTCACTGAAAGTACCCATTGGTGGACACAAAAAGTTTGGGTGTATAACTCACTCGTCAAAAATTTCCAGTACTCGAAGCATATTTTGAGCAGCCCCGCATCTTGGACCTCAGATATGCAAAGCAAGTACCGGTAAACGTCAAACAGGTAGTCAGTAATTCTTCGCGTTCCAATAAGATCATCATGCAATATCAAAAATGAGCAGTAAAATGTTGCCAGATTTAGAATCAAGTTCTGTTCGTCGGTTGTTAATTTGGCATAAACCTCAGGGATTCTTGTGTACAGTGGCAGTCTCTACACGCGATTGTGATGATAATGCAGAGGAAATCAATGCTAACCAACCTCCTTCAGTTTGGACGTTGTCAAATTAAAGAGTTGCGCAAACTTGTCCTCGTTCACACTGGCAGACTGACCAGCTAAAATACTGATTCAGATCACCTGATAAGAGGCTTACCGATTTCGGCCAAACATTTCAACGCTTCGTTTTGCAGAACTCGGACACTGAGGAATCAATGAACAAGGCTTTCGATCAAGTTAGTCTCGAAGATGCTTCCCAGTGGGATCCAGTGCAAGAATCGAAGAAGTGTTTCTAACGTGACGGCAATTAGTGAGACGTTTGTTGAATTCTCGAGCACTGACTGGCACATCTGGCATATCATCCCAAAGTCCTGACACATCGAGTCTTTAAGGTGCTCGGCTTTATTCTGAGTCATTTGTCCCGATGGCAAGTCAAGCACCTCCTCGCTCAGCATCCGCAAAATGATCATTTTGTTGTGAAAGAGTGATTTATTAGTTTTGCCAGAACCCACAATATCCGCAATGACGTTGGGCCACTTCGCGGGCCAATCAACTGTCAAGATCTACAAATTAATCAGGTTAATAGTTTGGCATATTGGCGTACTTCAACCAAGATCAGGTTGAGTTTAGTGAGGCATGCCTTCTCATTTGTCACTCGTTCGGGCTTTGAGGATATCTGAGTGATCAGATCGATGATGTACTTCTTGATAGCCTCGCATTGAGGTCTCGGCAGCACCTTCCACCGAGCCTTTATCAGAGCCTCTAGAATTTCAAGCGCAAAGTACCTGGTGTGTTGAGAGGAACTCAACTTAATAATGCAGTCCACACGCGTCCAGGCATCTGGGTGCTCCTTAAATGCCCTCAATATCTTCTCCGCGAGTTGCTGCTCAGTTCCACTGGAGGTGTACATGGCCTGTACCACCTGGTCAAGGAGCCTGACGTCGAGTGGTTGTGAGAAGTTGAGTATCCGCACGGCCGTATTTACGAGGGGCTAAATTGAAATAATACGCATGCAAAGGAGTTTCGAAAATTCGCCTAATTTACACACCCACTTTGCGGAAAGAGGAAGGGAGGGATAAACGAGAGTTGAGGCCACTGAGAGCAAAACCACTTACAAAATCCAATCTGAGCATGAACAAGACACGTAGCATTGAGCCATACATGACAGGGGAATCTCGCTCGGTAGTTGGGGCTATGACCAACACATGAATTTGAACCCAAAACGAATTGACTAATTTTAATTCATGTCTTGTCTAAATTATTAAATGAAAAGGCATGCAAATCCCATCCAGTTAATAACACACACACACACACACAAACTTAAAATTCAAATTGCAGTGATGATCCTTCACTACCCGACGTACCTGAAGTTTGACAGCACGAACAAATCCTGAGAACTAGATGCGCGACAGTGGATACAATCCTTCATAGGGATCACGACAGCCAATTGTATCTGCGTGCTGTTCGATCACCCACAGGAACCAATGGGGAGTGCGAGAAAGCCATTAGCTCCTCACGGACTCATGAACAGTCTTTGTGCAGAACGTTCACACGCCTACCCAACCCAATGAGTAATGGCTGTGAATCGCAGTTAACACAGGATAGCAATTCGTTGCTCTTCAAATTGACACAAATTCCTCTGGTAATGGGATTAACTTGACGTGAAGAGTTGTGTCGCTGTCTCAGCTGTTCCTGGTCATATCAGCTGTAGTTAATTACTGTCTCTGAATTCTTTTGTTTCCACGATGCTTTGATAATCTATTTGCACCTGCTTTCTCGTCTCAGAATGAGAATTCCGGTAATTTTGTGGAGGAAATCATTGGCGATATGGATTCCATCACTTCCGACCTCAAGCCGCAACAAGTTAAGACATTTTACGAGGCAGTTGTGACCATCATTAGGTCAGAGGTTGATCAAGTCATCGTCTCTGAAATCTGCCGCAGATATTTAGGGAACGCATCACTGTTTAGTATACGACACATGTGTCTGAAGCTCTCACACTGAGTGTTAGAGGACATCCAATGAAATAGTTATTTCAAATCAATGGCTGATGACCAGCTCTAAACACTCGTTCTCATTTCCAGCCTCTATTCACTAAAGTATGCAGATCTTTGGTAGGGGCAACCAGATGAAAACCGCAATGAATACTGTTACTACAGCGGTAAGCGGCACGACTCCAAGCCTGTGGCCGCGGTGGTTCCGAGGTCCATGCAGTCCGCTTTATCACTCAAACAACTTCCACTTCCGGCTCTGCAGCCTCTCGGGAATCACAGTCAGACGTAAGCCCATTTAGCTGGAATAAATGAAGGAAGGCAAAGGACACTTCCTGTTCAGCGTGTTTGCAATGTGGGGCCTAACACTTTGTTAGGTCCTGCCCAAACAATGCCAAGTCATGGGCCACAAAGACAAGTACCGCCAATCTCCGTTGTCCCGGCAAGCACGCTTTGTCAACATAATCGAAAACAGAACTGCTCGACAGCCTTCTTCCATCCAGGTGTCTTGTATTGACTGCACCGCCTACCATTTCGTGCACCTTAACCATCTTGTCTGCCTCTAAGTCCATGCGAACACACATGGACGGAAGTGAATCTGAGCTTGGCCTGATTTAAGTGGCAGCTCTTTATGCTGGCACTACACGGCCTAATCCTGAGCACAAGCTACTCTTACCTTACAGCTTGGTTCCCTGAACTTTTATAATGCGTTCCAATAATAAAAGATCTAGTTTGACACTCCTCTGTTCCCATCAACTGGCAGATGGATCTAAAATTCTGAACATAATGTAGACTCCCTTGACAAACTTCACTTAAAGTCAGACTCAGTTGTCCAAGGTCAATATGCAGAAGGCGGGGGCTCGAACCATCTTGAAAAACATCCGCTAACACCACTATGGAATAACCAACCTCAATATAAAAAGATCAGGTAAAACGAAGCAAACTAAGTTGACCAGCCACAAGCAAACACACCCGTCCGGCACAGTTTACCTAAGTCCGCAATAATAGATTCACCTACCATTATGTGCGGACGTACAAGAATATAAACATTTTGGACCACGCCGTCCTCTGCCAGTTATCTGTCACTTTGTGTTCGAATGGCTTGCAAGGAGGAAATGCAGCCAACGAGAGACCAACAAGCATGAGAAGCAGTAAAATATGAGCTGCACAGCTAGCGTGGAGACTTGAGTGAATAGCGCCTAGCGTGTGGTTCTGGCCTGAAATTCGTCAATTAAGCCCTGTCTTCCATACCAGCTTTATTCATACTTGGGATTAGGTATTTAACAAATAAATCAGAGGTTCCTCGTGTATCCGTTGTCTCTGGTTGGTTACCGGTACACCTCCCCCTTAGCAGGTTATTTAAAAATTTGGAGACGGAGGATTGGGTGTGTGTGAACAAGACAATATGTCTGTACCCTTTATCGGCACTGGTGTAGAATATCCGAGCATTAAATTCAATAAGATTAATACACCAGAACAGGCTTTACTGACCAATCACAAGCCAGAACCACAAGAGAGGTTGAATTCATCCGAGCCCACCACGCTGGCTGCGCCGCTCATTACATACCACTTCTCATGCATGTCTGTCTCTGGTTGGCTGCCTATCATCCTCGCATGCCATTAAAACGCAGAGAAACACAGGATTGGCTGAGGCCAAATGGTGAAATATGTCTGCGCCCTGATCCGTCGTCACTGTAGAATACCCGAGCCCTAATAGGAAGAAGACTGGTACAACAGAACAGGCTTTATTGACCAATCACAAGCCAGAGTCGCAGGTCAGGCGCCTTCCATCCGAGTCCACCACGCTGGCCACGCCGCTCATTATATTCTGCACCTCAGTTGTGTCCTTCTCTGGTTGGCTGCTTATCTTCCTCGTACGCCATTGGAATGCAGAGGGACACAGGATTGGCTGCGGCCAGGTGGTCCAAAATGTCTCCGCTCTGATCCGACGCCACTGTAGAATACCCGAGCCCTAGTAGGTAAAAGACCGGTACAACAGAACAGGCTTTATTGACCCATCAGAAGCCAGA